>PITA01011336.1:6330-67418 GCA_004023965.1 Spilogale gracilis | reverse complement strand
CATGACAAAAATATGCAACCAAGGATAATGTATCCAGCAAGGTTGACTTTCAGAATGGAAGGAGAAATAAAGAGCTTCCAGGACCACCAAAGTCTAAAAGATTATGCAACCACCAAGCCAGCACTACAAGAAATACTAAGAGGGGTTCTATAAAAGAGAAATGAACACAAGAGTGACACAGAACAGAAATTTACAGAGGCAATCTATAGAAACATGAACTTCACAGGCAACATGATGTCAATACAAACGTATCTATCAATAATCACTCTCAATGTGAATGGTCTAAATGCTCCAATAAAAAGGCACAGGATTGCAGACTGGATAAAACGACAGGCCCCATCCATATGCTGTTTACAAGAGACACATTTTGAATCTAAAGACACTTCCAGATTGAAAGTGAGGGAATAGAGGAACATCTTTCATGCCAATGGACCCCAAAAGAAAGCTGGGGTAGCAATTCTCATATCAGACAAATTGGATTTTAATCTAAAGACTGTAGTCAGAGACACAGAAGGACACTACATCATTCTCAAAGGGTCTATACACCAAGAAGATCTAACAATTGTAAATATTTATGCCTCCAACATGGGAGCGGCCAACTACATAAGCCAACTGTTAAGCAAAATAAAGAATCATATTGATACAAATACATTAATTGTAGGAGATCTTAACACACCACTCTCAGCAATGGACAGATCATCTAAATAGAAAATCAACAAAGAAACAAGAGCCTTGAATGACACATTGGACAGATGGATCTGAAAGACATAATCGGAACACTCCACCCTAAAACAGCAGACTACTCATTCTTCTCAAGTGCACATGGATCTTTCTCCAGAATAGACCACATACTGGGTCACAAATCAGGGCTCAACTGATACCAGAAGATTGAGTTTATCCCCTGCATATTCTCTGATCACAATGCCATGAAACTGGAACTCAACCACCATAAAAAGTTCAGAAGAAAATCAAACACTAGGAAGCTAAAGACGATCCTGCTCAAGGATCTGTGGATGAACCAGGAAATCAAAGAGGAACTGAAACACTTCATGGAAACCAATGAGAATGAAGATACATCGATCCAAAACGTATGGGATACAGCAAAGGCAGTCCTAAGGGGGAAATTCATAGCCATCCAAGCCTCACTCAAAAAAATTTTTAAATTCCAAATACACCAACTGTCATTACATCTTAAAGAACTGGAAAATCAACAAAAAATTAAACCAACTACTCACACAAGAAGGGAAATAATTAAGATTAGAGCAGAGGTGAATGAATCATAAACTAGAGATACGGTAGAACACATCAGCGAAACTAGAAGCTGGTTCTTTGAAAGAATCAATAAGATCGATAAACCATTGGCCAAACTAATCCAAAAGAAAAGGGAGAAGACTCAAATTAATAAAATTATGAATGAAAGGGGAGAGATCACATTTAACACCAAGGAAATAGAAACAATCATCAGAAATTACTATCAACAATTATATGCCAATAAATTTAACAACCTAGAAGAGATGGATACGTTCCTAGAAACCTATAAACTTCCAAGACTGAAACAGGAAGACATTGACAATTTGAATAGACCTATATCTAGTAATTAGATTGAAGCAGTGATCAAAAACCTCCCCCAAAACAAGAGTTCAGGACCAGACGGATTCCCTGGGGAATTCTACCAAACATTCAAGGAAGAAATAACACCTATTCTCCTGAAGCTCTTTCAAAAAATAGAAGCGGAAGGAAAACTTCCAGACTCTTTCTATGAAGCCAGCATCACTCTAATCCCCAAACCAGACAAAGACTCCATCAAAAAGGAGAACTTCAGAGCAATATTGCTGTTGAATATGGATGCCAAGATTCTCAACAAGATCCGTGCCAACAGGATCCAACAACACATTAAAAAGATCATATACCGTGACCAGGTGGGTTTTATCCCAGGGATGCAAGGGTGGTTTAACACTCGCAAATCAATGTGATAGAACAAATCAATAAGAGAAGAGAGAAGAGCCACACGATACTCTCAATTGATGCAGGAAAGGCATTCAACAAAATACAACATCCGTTCCTGATCAAAACTCCTCAATGTATAAGGATAGAGGGAACATTTATCAATCTCATAAAAATCTATCTATGAAAAACCCACAACGAATATCATTCTCAATGGGGAAAAATCTGACAGCCTTTCCTCTGAGATCAGGAACAAGACAAGGATGCCCACTGTCAACACTACTGTTCAACATAGTGTTAGAAGTACTAGCAACAGCAATCAGTCAACAGAAAGAAATAAAAGGTATTTAGTTTGGCAAAGAAGAAGTCAAACTCTCTCTCTTTGCAGATGACATGATACTCTATGCGGAAAACCCAAAGGACTCTACCCCCAAACTACTAGAACTCATACAACAATTCGGTAATGTGACAGGATACAAAATCAACGCACATAAATCAGTTGCATTCTTATACACTAACAATGAAAATAACCATAATATACTTAGGAATAAACCTAACCAAGAAGTCAAAGATCTGTACTTGAGGAACTACAGAACACTCATGAAAGAAATTGAAGAAGACACAAAAAGATGGAAGAACCATTCCATGCTCATGGATCGGAAGAATAAACATTGTCAAAATGTCTATACTGCCCAGAGCGATCTATACTTTCAATGCCATTCCAATCAAAATACCACCAACATATTTCAAAGTGTTGGGACAAATAATCCTAAAATTTATATGGAACCAAAAAAGACCCGAATCACTAAGGAATTGCTGAAGAAGAAAAACAAAGCTGGGGGCATCTCGTTACCAGACTTCAGGCTTTATCACAAAGCTGTGATTACCAAGACAGCATGGTACTGGAACAAAAACAGAGAAATAGACCAATGGAACAGAGTAGAAGGTCCAGATATGGACCCACAGGTCTATGGGAAAATCATCTTTGACAAAGTAGGAAAAAATATCCAGTGGAAAAAAGACAGTCTCTTCAATAAATGGTGCTGGGAAAATTGGACAGCTACATATAGAAGAATGAAACTAGACCATTCTTTTACACAACACACAAAGGAAAATTTGAAATGGATGAAAGACCTCAACCGGAGGCAGGAATCCATCAAAATCCTGGAAAAGAACATAGCCATTAACCTCTTTGACATCGGCCACAGCAACTTCTTTCAAGACACGTCTCTAAAGGCAAAGGAGACAAAAGTGAAAATGAACTTCTGGGACTTCATCAAAATATAAAGGTTCTGTTCAGCGAAGGAAATAGTCAACAATACAAAGAGGCAACCCACAGAATGGGAGAGGACATTTGCAGATGACACTACAGAAAGAAGGCTGGTATCCAAGATCTATAAAGAACTACTCAAACTCAACATCCAAAAAGAATATGAACACATCAAAAAATGGGCAAGAGACCTGAAGAGGCACTTCTCCATAGAAGACATACAAATGGCTAACAGACACCTGAAACAATGTTCAGCGTCACTAGCTATCAGGGAAATTCAAATCAAACCACTCTAAGATACCACCTTACACCAGTCAGAATGGCCAAAATTAACAAGTCAGGAAACAACAAGTGTTGGAGAGGCTGTGGAGAAAGCGGAACTCTCTTACACTGTTCGTGGGAATGCAAGTTGGTGCAGCCACTTTGGAAAACAGTGTGGAGATTCCTTAAAAAATTAAAAATAGGGCTACCCTATGACCCTGCAATTGCACTACTGGACATTTACCCCAAAGATACAGATGTAGTGAATAGAAGGGCCATATGTACCCCAATGTTCATTGCAGCAATGGCCACAATCACCAAACTGTGGAAAGAGCCAAGGTGCCCTGCAACAGATGAATGGATAAAGAATATGTGGTACATATATACAATGGAATACTACACCTCCATCAGAAAGGATGAATACCCAACTTTTGTAGCAACATGGACTGGACTGGAAGAGATTATGCTGAGTGAAATAAGCCAAGTAGAGAAAGTCAAGTATCACATGGTTTCACTTACTTGCGGTGCATAAGGAGTAATATAGAAAACAGTAGGAGAAGGAACGTAAATGGGAAGTAGGGTAATTGAGGGAAAGAAATGAAACAAAAGAGACTTTGGACACAGAAACAAACTGAGGAACTTGGAGGGGTGGTTGGGAGGATGGAAGAGCCTGGTGGTGGGTACTGAGGGCATCTTGCATGGAGCACTGGGTGTGGGGAATGGGCAATGAATCTTAGAACACTGAGAAAAACATAAAAAGAAAAATTTAAAAAAAAAGAAAATGCTAAGGTTCAAATGCAAAATTTACTCTTTTTTGACTGGCAGGCCTCGGTGCTTTCGCACCTTCTATAAAATGGGATTAATAATAGACAGGGTTTAGGCAAGGATGAAATACATATGTGATATCTAATTGAACATTCTTATCATCTCAGACAAGTGGCTGTTTCACACGCTGTTATGACCTTCAAGAAGTCAGATTGGATTCTGTTTATAGAGAAGGGCACCTTCCTGCACAGAGGTTAGTTGAAAATGCTGACCCTCGGGGCTAATCTTTTCCTTTAAATAGCAGCTTTGAGCTACTGAAATTCCTGAAGATGTATTTGAAAAGTGCACAGCCAAGGTAATTTTATCTTGAAACTCTGAGAGATAAGCCATTTACCTCAGATATGGTTTTATACCTTTGAAATGTTTGACTGAATTCTATCAAAATCACCAGCTAAACTAGCAAAAGGTAGTGGTGAAATCTATCTCTAGAAAGTTAAATAAATTGATGTAGCAGACTGGATTGTTGAATATTTCCAACATCAATTTTGGTTTAGTAGAACTGATATCAGAAATTTACAAGTTGGCAATAACAAGGCAAGAAATTCTAAAGTGTAAAGATTTGGGAAGACAGGCAAAAGGTAATTTAGCTTATACTATGACATTTCAGTAGGGCTACTTACAACATTTCATAATATAGGAATGGGTCTCATTGTAGACCTGGACTTAGGAGAAAAATATGCAATACTGTTGAACATAGCATACTCTTCAAGTTTCCTAGCACGTCCACTAGGCAACCCCAGTGACCCAACAGGTCTTCCTCTTCCTTCTCTCTGGACAGAACTGACCCCCAAACTTAGGGGCACATTAATTAAGAAGTGCTGTCTCTGGTATATTTTTAATTTACGGATATGATCTCTCTTTAGTCACCAGCTGTGACACCTATGGTGACCTATGCTGAGTTATTAATAAAAAAAAATCCATCATTTCTCTGGATCAAAGCATCTTTATTAAGCCTGAGCTATTATTAATTGCAATATTTTGTCTATATTTAATCTGAGTCAGTGCACTAGACCTAGAGCATACTGGAAAGTTATTCTCAGGCCCTAGGACCCATAGAGCTTCAATAACTATCAGTTGGATTGGATTGAGAAGAATTAAAGAAGTAAACATTCCAGATCATCTATTTAAATCTTCTTTAAAAGTGATAAATAGCTTGGGGTGTTTAAATATCAAGGGCTTTGGCTGGACGTCAACAGGAATGGCAGAGTAAGGAACTTCAAAATTCACTCCTACATAAGGGAATGAGACTATTTGCAAAATGATCAAAATAACTTTTTCAGAACTCTGGAGATTACTCAAAGGCCTGCAGCAATCCAAGGAGCATTTATTCAAGAAAAAAAAAATCACTGGCTATGGTTTTGTTTTAACTTGGTCTAATTACACCCCCTACTCCCCAACTCTGCAGTAGTCTTGTAAACCAGCAGCCCCACAAGCACAATGAAAACAAGCAACCTAGCAGCCACTGGAAGGGTCTTGATGAGCTGAAGTTTTTTTAAAGCCCCATTCTCAGGGAATTGTCATCAGTTGACCTGCCTGGTAGTTCTTTGGAAATCTCCACTTATGGTTTGTATTTACTTCACTCAATTAAGATCTCTCAGTGAAAACAGCATTTTAACCTGGGAGAAAACTATCAGTTGAAATTGTTTCACATCACTTCTAAGGCATCAGTGATAGTTAGAACAAACAGAAAGCTAAGCCAAAATCTACTAGAGAGTGAGATGTTCACAGAGGACTTTGAAAACCTCCTACATATTTTAGGGAAGGTAGAAGGCCCTGCATGAACAATGCTGTGCACATGCCCAGGACTCTGTGAATGCCTGGAAAGACCTGAGAAGGATGTAAGTTCTTACCTCTGGTTGACCTTGAGGCTCTGCGAAGGCAGGCAGTAAATACTAAAGCAGAGTTGTAAACTGACTGTGTGGACATTGAATGGATGCCCCAAATGTACACATAGAACCTCAGCAAAGGCTGGAAAACTTATTGCTTTCAATAATTTAAAGAAATCTCTGTCCAAGCATTAGCTAACTATTAAGCTAACTGAATGGTGACTTCACTCACCAAACACAACAAGAGTACAGGCTTTCCAGAATAACAGTTATTTCAGGGAAGTCACTTAATGAACAAATAATAGCAGCAGCAACCACAATGAACCCTGGAGTAGAGAATCCGCTTTCCAGAGTCATCACATTATGTTAATTTAAAATGTCTAGTTTTTAACAAAAATCTGTGAAGCATGTGAAAAAACAAGAAAATTTGGCCCATACACAAGAATAAAAGCAACCAATAGAAACCGCTTTTGAGGGAGTCCAGATGTTGCACTTACTATATAAAGACTTTAGATCAACAATTTAAAATGTGTTCAAAGAACTAAAGGAAATTATATCTAAAGAACCTTTAAAAATGTATTAGAATGGAGTAAATGGAATTGTACAGAAGCAAAGTTTTTTGCATACTATTGAAGTTAATTTGGTATTAATGTGAACTAGAATATTATAAATTAAGATATTAATTGTAAGGACCAGAACAGTCACTAAGGAAAATAAAAATATATTCTAAAGGAAGTGCTATTGAACTGAAATTGTACACTAGAAAATATCTGTTTAACATATAAGAAGCCAATAAAGGATGAATACAAGAACAAAAAAAGACATACCTATAAAACACAAGTGCAAAATAGCATATGTAATCACTTCTTATCAGTAATTACATTAAATATAAATGGATTATATACTCCAATACAAACACAAAGATTGGAAGAATGAATTAAAAACGCAGTCCAACTATATGCTGTCTATAAGAGACATATTTTAGAACCAAAGATGCAAAGATTAAAAGTAAAAAGACTATAAAAGAATATACTGTGAAACATTAATGAAATAGAGCTGGAATACATATCAATTTAATATCAGACAAAATAGACTTATAGAAAATTTTTTTCCTAGTGATAATGAAGGACATCGTATAATGACAGGATGCATCAAGAAGACATAATAATGATAAACATACATGCACCCAATGACAGAAGTCCAAAATACCTGAAGCAAAAAATGAAAATTGAAGGGCAAGTCATCAATAACAGTTGGAGACTTCAGTACCCCAATATCAATAATGGATAGAATATCTAGACAGAAAATCAACAAAGGATTAGAAGACTTTTAAAATACTATAAAACAAATAGATTTTACATTTATATAACACTTCACCCAGTAATGGCAGAATACACATTACTTTTAGTGTACATGAAATCTTCTCCAAGATAGATTATATAGTGGATCAATTTTCAATAAGTACAAATGCCTTGAAATCATATCAAGTATGCTCTATGGCCACAAAGAGATGACATTTGAAATTAATAATTAAAAAATTAAGGGAAATTCACAAACATGTGGAAATTAAACAACCAACTCCTAAATAACAAATGGGTCAAAGAAGAAATCACAAATAAAAATTAGAAAATACTTTGAGATGAAGGTAAATGAAAATACAATATACCAAAGCTTGTGGTATACTACTAAAGCAGTGCTTATAGAAAAATTCATAGCAGTAAACATCTGCATTAACAGAGAACAAAGATCTGAGATTAATAAAATAAATTTCTACCCTAAGAAGCTGGAAAAGGAGCTTTAAACCCAAAGCAAAAGTAGGAAGAAATAAAGATTAGAGTAGAAATCAATGAATTAGGGAATAGGGGAAAAATAGAGAAAAACTGATGTAAACAAAGCTAGTTCTTTGAAAAGGTTGATAAAATTGGGAAATTTTTAGGTAGGCTGATGAAGAAAAAAGAGAGAAGATTCAAGTTACTAATATAAGAGGTTTTTTTCTTATTTCTCTAAGTTTTCTTATTTCTCAAAAATAAAAGAAAAGGTATTACTATTAATACTACAGAAATAATAAGAATTATAAGGAAGTACTATGAACAATTGCCTGGAAACAAATTACATAACCTATGCTAAATGGAAAAATGCCTAAAAAGTCCCAAACTACCAAAACTAAACATGAAAGAAAGAAAGAAAATCTGAATAGATCTATAATAAGAATATGGAATTATTACTACCACTACTACTACTCTTGCTACTATTTAACTCCCTGTGAAGGAAAGTCCAGGCCCAGAGGGTTTCACTATGAATTCACTCAAACATTTAAAGATGAGTTAATGCCAATTATTTACAAAGTTTTCCAAAAAATAGAAGAGGAAAGAACACTTTCTAGTTTATTCTGAGCCCAGTATTAGCCTGATACCAAAACCAATCACAAGAATGAAGAACTAGAGACCAATATTCTTTATGAATATGGATATAAAAATTGTTAACAAAAACTAGCAACCTCAAATTCAGCAACATATAAAAAGGATTTTACATCATGACCAAGTGGGATTTATGTCAGGAATGCAGGGTTGGTTCAACATTGAATAATCAATCAATGTAATACTCCATATTAATAGAATAAAAGAGAAAAACCACATGACCACTTTAATAGATGTAGAAAAAGCATTTGATAAAAATCCAGCATCCTTTCATAATAAATAATAAGCTAGGAACAGAATAATAAATATAGAAATATATTTTATTATTTATTATTTTATGTATAATATATATTATATACAATATAATATATTATTATAAACAGAAAAATAAATAAAATAAAATTAATGTAATAAACTAGGAACAGAAAGAAAATTCTTCATCTACAGAAAAACACTTATGGAAAGGACATTTGTGAAAAACCACAGCTAACATAATACTTGATGTTCAAAGACAGAATCTTTTGTCCCTAGGATCAGGAACAAGATTATAATCCATTTTCATTGATTTTATTGCTTCTATTCAACTCTTTCCCTGGAGACTAAAGTTGGAAAATTAGGGGAAATGAATAAAAGACATGCAGATTGAAAAGCATAAAATAGGGTGCCTGGGTGGCTCAGTGGTTTAAAGCCTCTGCTTTTGGCGGCTCAGGATCTCAGGGTCCTGGGATCAAGGCCCGCATCGGGCTCTCTGCTCAGCAGGGAGCCTGCTTTCTCCTTACTCTCTGTCTGTCTCTCTGCCTACTTATGATCTCTCTCTCTCTGTCAAATAAATAAGTAAAATCTTAAAAAAAAAAAGAAAGAAAGAAAAGCATTAAATAAAGCTATCTCTATTTGCAGATTACCTGATCTTGTATATAGACAACCCTAAGGAATTCACACACACGAAATTATTAGAGTTCAGCAAGGTTACCAGATGCAAAAAAAATATTTAAAAAATTGTATTTTTATATACTTGAAATGAGTATTTCAAAATGAAATTAAGAAAATAATTCCACTTACAATAGTATCAAAAGAATAAAGGCTTAGGAATAATTTAAGAAGAGAAATGCAAGACATGAAAAATACAAAATATTGTTGAAAGAAATTAAAGAAGACATCAATAAATGGAAAGAGATCCTGTGTTCAGGGATTTAAAGTCAACATTATTTTTTTTTAAAAGATTTTATTTATTTGACAGAGAGAAACACAGCCAGAGAGGGAACACAAGCAGGGGGAGTGAGAGAGGGAGAAGCAGGCTTCCCGCTGAGCAGGGAGCCTGATGTGGGACTCCATCCCCGGTCTCCGGGATCATGACCTGAGCCGAAGGCAGTCGCTTAACCAACTCAGCCACTCAGGCGCCCCCACAAATACAGCCTTTGACTGGATCTTCCCTTCCATGTTAAATCTGTTTTCTGACAGCTAGTCATCAATGATAAACACAATTACTTGAATCGTAGCTACCTACAAATGCCATTATGTACTACCTCTGGCTCTTATGTACTAGACTAAATATATTACTCTATCTAGTTTCTTTAAAAACTAACATGATAAAATTCTGAGAAAACTGTATTGAGCGTAATTAATATTTTGTTGCTTTTTATCTTTGAATTATTAAAACTTCTTAAGGCTTGTATTTTTATCTTTAAATTTGGGAGAATGATTCTTTTTCTGTAACTACCATTTTTACTAGCCAAATTATCTCCAGGTAAGAATATATGCAGGGCTACTGTAGACTGAATGACCGAAGAATTATATATTATCTTCATATAAAATAATATTCATCTTATTAATTAACTCTTAGTTAAATTCAGATGTAGTCATTATGATGGGCTAAGTTCATATTTTGATAATAATGACTCACTGTCCTTTTATAGCAATGGTTGGGTAGCCACAAGTTGTCATGTCAACAGAGAACTGAATAATTTAGTGATTGTGAATATTTGTGATAAGTCACTGAGTTACATTGTGGCCATTTATTTGTTTAATATCAGTGGCTTTTCTGGATGTATACATAAGGATGTATCATGATGTCTGTGGAGTTGAAATGTCCTTTTCTTTTTTTTTCTTAAGATTTTACTTACTTGACAGAGAGAGAAAGAGAGAGATCAGAAGTAGGCAGAGAGACAGGCAGAGAGAGAGTGGAGGAAGCAGGCTCCCTGCCGAGCCAAGAGCCCGATGTGGGCCTCGATCCCAAGACCCTGAGATCATGACCTGAGTCGAAGGCAGAGGCTTTAACCCACTGAGCCACCCAGGCGCCCTGAAATGCCCTTTTCTAATTCAGATGATAGTGTATTGGAGTAGACATTTATATGCTGTAGTTGTAGATTAATGTGTAATACAGCCACATAAAACATCTAGTGGCTCAGTGGGTTAAGCATCTGCCTTCGGCTCAGGTCATGATCCCAGAGTTCTGGGATGGAGCCCCACATTGCACTTCCTGCTCAGGGTGGGGAGAGAAGTATGCCTCTTTCTCCCCCTCTCCCTCCATGTGCTCTCAAATCAATCAATCAATCAATCTTTAAAAAGTAAAACATCTATACAATACCACATTTTTTTAAACATGGAATTCATTTTTATTTATTTTTTTAAAGATTTTATTTATTTATTTGACAGAGAGAAACACAGTGAGAGATGGAACACAAGCAAGGGGAGTGAGAGAGGGAGAAGCAGGCTTCCCACTGAGCAGGGAGCCCAGTGCAGGGCTCGATCCTGGGTCTCCAGGATGATGACCTGAGCCGAAAGCAGTCACTTAACCAACTGAGCCACTCAGGCGCCCCCATATTTTTTGATGAAATACACACTTCAGTTGATTGGTGTCAGTGGTGAGTTGTGTTAGAGATGACAAATCAAATGAAACATTCTCTCAGTCTGGATAATTTCTAGTAACGCTAAATCTACCTGTTTGAAATAATTTTTTCACCTATGCTTCTAATTAAGTCAAAGCGTTTGATTGACAAATCTGGAGATTTTTCAATGTGGATGTCTTTTAGGTTTATTTTTGTTTACCTTTGATCCATGAGCAGAAATAATAAATTTTCATAATCATAGTGAACATTAATTTTGGCTGATCAGAAAGCATACATTTAGTCTTTTGGCTGAAACATATATGTTTAAATACAATTTAAATTAAAATAATCATAAAAATAATGAGCATTAGTTGAAGTCCTGCTCAAAATACTTTACATGTATTGACATCTTAAAGGTGAAATAACTAAGGGCACAGAGAGGATAAGTAAGTAGCCTGAGGTCACCCAGACCATCCAGCTAGCAAGTTGGCAAGCTGAAATTAAAATGTAGGCAGTGTGTTTTCAGAGGCCATTCTTTTAACTACTTTTCAATGCTGCTTCTTCATAAAAATAAGGAAATGATGACATATTAATAGTTATTAGTTACTTTTATGAAAAAGCAAGGGAAGAATGAGGTTGGAAGGATTTGCCAAAATGTAGTTCTCAGATTATTTGTGGGTATTCACAGTTATTAGCAATTAGTACGACAGCCATTTCTTACCTCCAATAAAAAAAAAGTCAAATATTTAAAGGTCATATCAGATATGTCAGACATTTGGTCAATCATAGACTCAAATATTGGCTGATATTAACTGGTATGAGTATTAGTAAGAACAGATTTCCCACTGGTTCACAAACTTCCACCTAAACACCTCAAAAAAGAGAAGAATGAACTGGCATTCCATCGGGACCTAGGGAGGGACCATCCCTGGACTGAAGTTATCTTGCTGAAGATTTTATCTTACAAATATATATGAGAAATTCTTATGCAAAATATATTCAATTTCACAAAAAATCTGTTTAAGCACAAAAATAGGTTTTACCCAACACTTGGCAATAACTTGACATTCTAGGAAGATATACCATGTTGAATCTGGATATGCTAACTGAGTTTAAGAAACATGGGATTTTACCTCACATCCATTAGGATGGCTACAAAAAAATACCAAAATCAAACAAAATAACAGGTATTGACAGTGATGTAGAGAAATTGAAACTTTTGCACTGTTGGTAGGATGTAAAATGGTGCAGACTCTGTGCAATACAGTATTGTCATTCCTCAAAATATTAAAAATAGAACTATCATATGATACAGCAATTCCACTTCTGAGTATATACCCAAAATAATTTATTTTTTTTATTTAAAGATTTTATTTATTTATCTGAGATAGAGAGTCCCCTGAGGATGGAACCTGACACAGAGCTCGATCCCAGGACCCTGAGATCATGATCTGGGCTGAAGGCAGATGCTTAACTGACTGAGTCACCCAGGTCCCCCACCTAGAAGAGTTTAAAGCAGAATGAAGAAATGTTTGCTACAATATGAATAAACCTTGAGGACATTATACTAGGTGAAATAAGCTAGTTACAAAAAGATAAATACCAAAGGATTCCATTTATATGAGGTATGTAGAGTAGTCAAATTAATAGATACAGAAAGTAGAATGGTGGTTGCCAGGGTCCAGGATGGGCGAAATGGGGAGCTATTATTTAATAGGTACACAGTTTCAGTTTTATAAGATGAAAAAAGTTAAGGAGATGACTGGTAGCGATGGTCGTACAACACTATGAATGTACTTGATGCCACCAAACTGTACACCCTAAAAATGGTCAAAATGGCAAGTTTTCTTATGTGCATTTTGCCCCAATTAAAAACGAAAAGAAGGAATAGAAAGAAACATAGGATTAAGTGATTAAAATTGTCAATTTCCTGTGCGTGATATGCATTATTTCACTACTATTGTCTTTATCCAAACTACCTGGAAATCGATGTCCTACTGGCTCACCTCCAGAACCTCATCCTATAGGGTGACCATAGAGTTGTTAACCAAACGTGCATCTTTGAGAATGAGAGAGAGCACTATTAATAACAACTAGCATAAATCAGGCATAAACGAAGAAGCCATAGTGGTCTTTTTGAAAACCTGTGATCAGGCAAGTGGTCACAGAAAATCTGCAATAGCCTCCTATTTCCACATGTAGCTAATGGCTACCATACTGGACAGTGCTGATCTAGCTTTATCCCCAACTTCTATTTTTCCTTAAAAATTGGATTCTCCTCACTTAAAGGGGCTTACTAATTTTCATAATTTATAGCTATTGTGTAAGCTCCATTAGAGCAGGGACTGAATGTTTATTCTCTTCTGTATCCTCAGCATTCAGTCCCGTGTCTGGCAGGAGGTAAGGGCCTCAGATTTGCTGAAATAAAGAATGATTATATTAGCAATATTCAAACAAAATATGATTTTTGTTTCAAGACCAGAAAAATGTTTAGAAATACAGCACAACATTTCAGGAATTATGTTCAGAGCTACCTATTTATTTCCAGTTTCTCTGGTGAATATTGTAATATTGTAATAGATAATAGAGAAAGATTTAGACCAAAAGAGAAATAAGTTGACATCAAAGTGTCGAGATTATGTCAATGTAATTGGTATACCAATGTCAGAGGCGTATTTTAATTTTTTCTTTCCTTAGCCACTATTGAGTTTTTCATTTTTCTTAGGATTGCTTGCTGCAGTGGAAATATCCAATATTTTGGCTTCTAGTTGAAATATATTCATCAATTGTGACATATTTTACAAATCGCCAGCCTACGCAGCTTTCACCTTGGGAATATGAACGAGGAGGGAATGGGCAATATTGCTGTCTTCAGACTGGGCTTGTTATAAGTCAATGGATTTTTCAACATTATTATATTAAAAGAAAATTATGAGTAGTATCTGTATTTTATTTATTCCTGCATTTTTCACAGCACCAAGCTCTCAGTAAGTAACATTTAAAAATGATAGATTCCCAATTAGCATTTGTTATCAATCAGTGGCTACCAAAATTTCAGTTCAGTAGCAATATGTGGATATCGCCCAAATTTGCAAAGATTTGTGACTACAAATAAATAATGATTTAAAATCTCAACATTTCACATATGCAATGCAAGTATCTTCTTGATGCCTTGAATCATTGTCATAAAAAGTTTTATCAGATGACTAATGATGCAAAGGTGAATACTGAAAATATTCTGGTTAAATGGATGGGCAGAGCGCCCAAAGACCTTTGAAGAAAGAATTCGCTAAACATTTATCTACATGCAGTCTCAAGCAATTTAAGAGGAAGCTAGTGTGTACGTGTGTGTGCACATGTAGGTGGGAAGTAAAGACCAATGCTAAAGCTTTTTCTGTTATTTTTTAATTCATGGCATAAAATTCAGTTAGCTCATAGGGACACAGAACTTAATCTCTTTTGTCTGTGTCATTCTCTTCTTTTATAATTTGTGTACCATGAAGAGGTTGGAGAAGCCCGTTCCCAAGTACAATGGCAGGAGAACAGAAGATCAGGGAAGAAATCCAGTAATTAACCCACTCTGCCTGGCAAGTAACCCATTGGAAAGTAGTGGCTCTGGACAATAAGTTGGTAGGGGCACTTGGTTATTGCAGCCTTTCATTTGATGTGAGCTGCCTGAACGCCAGGAATTTGATCAGTATGTGTTAATCTAGTTAAAATAGGCACTTTTTCTCAAAATAAACTGGAGGCATAATGTGTGCATCTCAAATCCTGATTGATAGCGAACTTCAGAGATAAGGATTGAGGTAGAGTTGCATTTAAAACAAACACTTTGCCATCATCTGTAAAAATGTGGTTAGTCTAACTTCAGGATCTAGTCTTTCCAAAGTCTTTCCCCTTTATATACACATGTACTCACACATATATGTAATGAATGATGACGGCATATAATACAATAATACGCATCCTCAAAGCCACTTGCCTTTTAACCTACCCGAAACAATACCCATTTACACTAATTATGTGGCAATTGGGCCAGCTGCCTTATGAATTCTTTTCCACTGAAGTTGCCTTCTATAAGTGACAGAAGCTTTAACCTTTATTTAGTGGGAGAAGCCATTAATCTGTCTTCAGACTTTCCCCTACCTCCCACAGAAAAAACAATGTGCTCTTCAAAAGTTTGTTTGGAAATGAAACTGAATTCTGTGTTTCCTCTACAGATGGTTGACCTCTTTCAATTGGTGGCTGCATTATTCATTTAAACAATTATACAGGTCAATACAGTGTAATCTAAATTATTTAGTCTCTTAGTGTTTTTCAGACACGACTGACAGTTGGAGAGGCTCCAGCTGCTGGTTGTACCTGGATTTGAACTCCACCCAACATTAACAGTTTCAGTCTGAATTCCAGAGCCCATCCATTGACAGTTCCTACTAACCCACTTGCTAGTCTTGCGTGTTGGTTATAACTTAATAACCAATTATAACTTAATAATCAATATGCTGACACAGGATGATTAATTATTTTTGAATGAAAAGTTTAAAATGTGCATGATTCTCAAGGACTCGTTACTACCTGGAAGGTTTTTCCTTCTGAAGCCTAACTTTAAAACACCTTTCTTTTTTGTTTGTCCCCCACAGGGAGCAATTCAAATCTCCCAAGTAGACTAGCAAAATATTATGATAACCTTTTCCATCCTAATTTGTACTGGAAGCTGAGTGTGTACTAGGATCAACATTAATTACTGTATAGCATTTCAGCAATGTGGTTCATGGAAATGTCAAGGAGTTACCTAAAGGGGACTTGGGGTCTTGGAAACATCAGGGGGGAAAGAGCTAAAGAATACGTGTTCCCCAGGACAATGGGGATTTGCAAACATGAAATTGAGGACTAAGAGACATAAAACCCAGGACTAGGCTGTGAATACTCAGCAGATCCAGTAAAAGTTAGATTTATCAAGGTAGAACCAACACAATGCAGTACAGTTTGTTGGTCTTTCCACCATCTTTAAATAATTTTAAAATTAGCAAAATTTAGGTTCCAGCAGTGAACCCAACAGCTTGTGAAAATGATTCTTTAAATAAGGGACCTAGTTTGTTAAAGTTAATATATCAGTTCGAATTAATGAATTTTAAATTCAGATTCCTTTTGCAGCTTGAATTCAGACTAATTACAGGTTTTAAATTGTCACTAGTCGGAGCTCAGCCAAGGCATATTTCCTCTCTTCTTTACTTATACCCTGAGAATTCATGAATCAATTTTTTTCTGGGTCATGACTTTGCCCTACTAGGAGTAGAGAAAACCCTTCAGTGCGAAGAAAATCCAATGGCAGGGATCCCAGTCAGTTAGAATTTAAACGCAAAATGCAAGGAGGCAAACGACAGAGGAAATTTCCCAGCTCTAAAGGAAAAAGGCTTAGAAATCACATATATAATAGAAACAGTAATGAATTTGGTAAATACTTTTAGGCACAGCAGTATCCATTTCTATCCTTGTAATTTAGGATTACTGAGTATTTTAGGAAAGGGACTGTTTCTTGCAAGCCTTTTTTTTTAAACAGCAGAGGTCACCTTAGTACAAACCTCTTTAGGGGGGGAAATGGTTTCTGTTCAGTGGTGATAAATTAAGTACTTTTAAACCATCAGCAAGTCTTCTCTTATTTCATTGAAGTTCAAAAATCAAACACACATGCTTAGTTGAATTTTTTAAAAGTTAGACAAAATGAAATTGTTTTAAAATTAAATTGCTTTGAAGTCTATATCCTTTTTAAAAAAATGATTCTTTTTTATAATGAATGAGAATAAGTAATACAAAATAATTTAAATAATTGTAGCATCAGTTATACTTACAACTTGCTTAACAAAATTCCATGTTGTATTTACTGTTAGAAAAATACCCAGTAAATTGTTCTGGCTCAGCTACTGGGCCTTATTTTAAAATTAATTGTATCTGCAAAGTATATTCACTAACAAAGGATAGCTAATAGCTAACTTAATGTAAAAACTTCCAAAACAGGGGAAAAAGTTATTCAATAAAGCTGTATTTAAATAAAATATGCAGTCATTGAGATAAATTGATGATAATCTTAATTTTTGTTTTGTAACTATTCTAACTTTATAGTTCATCTAATGTTGCACTATAAGCCAATATGTGCATTTATTTTTCAGGTATTTTAAGAACACAAGGTGTACAATGGAGTATTTGCTTTGTAAGATCCCATATAAAATATTCTTTTAGTTTATAAAGCTTATTAGGATATACTTTTAATTAATAATAATGTCTAGTTACAATGTAGAATCTTTAAATATTTAATTCATATTTTCTAATGGACTCTTAATCTATAAGATATAATCAATTTTAAACAAATACTTCCAATATCCTTTTATTATGTATGCCAACATATCACTGTTATATTATAATGAACATCATAACAATTCGACAATGAGAATAAGATTTACTAACACTTTCTCCTTTTCCTGCCCTGTCCTCCTCTCCCAACAGATGACAAAGTTGCTGTAAGTTCCAAACTAAGACTGCTAAGACAATTGCCATCTTTCAGTGAGTGGAAGGAATATTCAAAGTAATAAAAATGCCCAGGAAATTCTTAAAAGCTATTTTAGATTTTAATCACTTTATTAGATTTCTTGCTTGAGTGATTTGTGCAGAAAACATTTTATCTATTTTGTTTTCCTCTGATTACCAAACTGTGTTAGACACAAAAGTCTACTTGAAACTAGTTTACAGTTTAAAGACAGGTTTAATAACAGGTGAACACTGGAAAATATGCAAACAAAATGGCAGACATGAATGACTTCATTTAAGGCATAATTGCTTCTCATCAACCCAAGAAATCATGCAGAAACAGTCTCTGTTTTACCCAGCCAGGAAGAGACCAGAGAAATCACTCAGGCAGAGATACTAAAAGGAAGGTCCATTCTTGGGTCTCAGCCAGACAACCACTTCACACACAGATCCAAGCGTAAAGACAATAGTCCTTAGAATCACAGTTCATCATAACAGATAATTATACAGCAAGTAAGACAATAAGGTTTTTTGGCCCCTGACTATATAGACTAATTGCTGGCTATGGAGCTCTGCCTGGAAGGCATACAGCACAGCCTCTGCAATGTCTTCTTATTATGTGAGGACTGGTATAATTTGGGTGGACAAGAGGTTTAGTGTCTAGTGAATTCCATATGGTGGCTTTTTTTTTTTCTCTTTTGTGGATTTCTTTTCTCCCTGACAGACATATAGTGGTTTTCCAATAGCAGTATTCCAAATGGCTGCTTACCTGGAAGGAGTTTTAAAAGGAAATAATCCTGCCTAGTATTCCAAAGGAGTTTTCAGTTGATTTAAAAAACTGATTTAAAAAAAAAAAAGACATAAGAAAATCTGACCACTAAAATACAGGGTTTGCCTTTATCCATTACAAAGTATTAAAATTAGGATAGGATGTTAGGTTTTACTTAAATGCATATGGGTGTCAGCAGATTTGCTGGATAATACAGGCAAACCCCAGAGTTAGCCAACAAACATTGCTTTCAAATATGCATCTGGAAGGAATAAAGTCTCACCTTCATTTTGGTTTTGTCTTTTGTTGTTGTTGTTGTTGTTCCTTTCATTTTCAAACAGGAGCTATCACGATTGCTTTATTTATTTATTTATTATCAGGAAAGATGAAAGTTGTCTGCTTTGAAGATATTTACTTATGAGAGCCAGTTCTTGGCAAGATAGCTAGGAGGGGCAGAGGCTCTGGAACAGGGACCTACTCATCCCCTGTTAGAAACAAATATGTCTCTCTTCAATTTGTTCAGGCCCCAATGCCAGCCAATTAACTTGAAGTTGAGTTTTGACTCAAACTCGTGACCCTTCCAGCCATAGAACCCTACTCTACATCTGGTGTCATTGAACCAAGTCAGGGTAAAAATAATCTCCGTGTGTGTGTGTGTGTGTGTGTGTGTGTGTGTGTGTGCTGCTTCTTTTCCTTGTTTAAAACAACAACAAGAACAACGAACAACAAACAACGCACCTCCCCTCCTAAAAAAATAATTGATGTTTTTAAGACCTACTGGAGTCTTTAGGATTCCTGGAGCTTTCTACATGATATTTGTATGTTTTCTCCTCTTTAGGAGGGAAAAAGGGCGGGAGCACAATCATTTTTATTGAATAAAGTTTGCAGTTCATGAAAGCCTTTCTCGCTCCCATGTACAAGCGCTGACCATTACATCATGCGCCCTGAGGGTTGTGCTAGAAAAGAGAAAAGAAGGCGAAATCAGCAAAAATAAAAGAGTCTTCCTGACTTGAATTGAAAAATGTGCTTGTTTTTTGTTAAACACCACAAATTTGCGGGAAGGCTGGCAAGTGTAATAGCATTCTGAGCATATGCTCCCTCGGAAGCACAGAGCCCTTGCTTAAAGAAATACACGCGAAATGTACACTTTGATCCCCAAGATTTATTAAAAGAAAACTATAGTTTCCAAGCTGTGTCATGTATCTTGAAGTTAGTTTAAAAATTCAATTAAACAGGTTTGAATAAAGCTCACCCAAGCCAATTTTACCTCATTTACTTTTATTGTAAATGCAGTTGAAATTTTTTTTCCAGTTAAAAAAGAAAGAAGGTGGATCTCTTTTGAAGCAAGGTGAGCTGAGGATCAAAAGAAGCAAAAAAGAAGTCCTAAGCATAGTGAGTTTGCTTGTTGTTGTTTTTTTTCCTTATTTTATTTTTGTTTTCTACAAATGCAGCGACATTTGGCTATTGGAGATGTTTGATACATTAGGCTATGTTTAACATATATACTCAGACATTATAAACAATATTACAATAGAGGTTCCAGCCGTGTAATGATGTGCATATGGCCCAAAAAGGTCTTGGAGTCGTGTTTGCAATTCGGTGGCTATTAAATACTCATCTCATTTTGACCCCGCACGTCTGTTTTTAATTGGGAATAAAGTGAAGTCACTACTTGTGGTTTGATTTGCAGAAGAAAATGAAAACAAAACGAAGCCCAGCAAGGCCAGCCACTCTGCTATTGTGGCGGTATTTTAATGTAGTCTCTTATTCTGTGTGAATTTTTTTTTTTTTTTGAAAGTACACAGATCTTAAATATCGTAGCTAGAGAGTTGATATGGTTTGGATTTCAGATGATAAACACTACCAAACGGTGTCATATTAAAATGTAAAAACTATGCATGCGTGCCACAGCCTCTGCCTGCTAGGAGTTTGGTCGTACGAATGTTTTTCTGACTTCTAAATCACACATTTGCTAAAATGAGCTCTGCTAGATATCAGTTTGCGCACAGGCACAATGTGTCTCAGTCAGATTCATAAAACAGATAGCTGAACTAGACTTTGACTTTTGACATCAACAATCTGACTTCAATATTTCTCTACAAGAAGAGACTCCTGACTCGGTGCTCTTTCCCTGTGATGGATAGCTTTTCAGCTGCTGACAGCACGGAACATAATAAATGTTTTCATTAGCACTGGGGGCTGCATATCCCCATGTCTTAAGTTTTCCAGCTAGTGGCTTTGAAATGCCACCCAGAAACACCTGCAGCACTGCCTTGTCTCTGCCGAACTGCAAAGCCTCTGTGAAAAAATATTGTTATAAAGTTGTCTGTATATCAGCATTTCTGTGCTAAACAACCTTTTAATTGCCTACCCTCTAATTTTTCTTTGCCTGGAAACACTTGCAGCCACATATTTTAATTTAAGCTGCTCTGTTTGACTCCTCTGATCATCTGGGTTTTCATTGTCATTGCTTCACAATAATTTAATGTCATATATAATGGCATCAAATCGAGGAAAGCCCTAAAAGCTGCCAATCCAAAGTGATCTCAGAATGTTCCCGCGTACAAGCCTAGATAAGCTTGATTTGTTTGTGCCAACATTATTCATCACATTCTGTGTCTAACTGGGCCAGTGTTCTCTCTTGCTCTTGCGTTTTTCAAATCCTCTTTCAACATACACTGAAGCTTCTTAATCAGTGTGTTTCTATACTTTAGTTAACAAAATGGTTGAAAGTATGCGTTTGAGGCAAAAAGAAGAAGGTATTATGATGCTGCTGACTTACCATACTACTATCTAAACATTTCAGCATACTGTTTTTTAACTTGGTTCTTTTCTTAAAATTTTCATTTCGTTTGCCACTAGAAGAGGAGAGTTGGACCACATACACATTTCAACATTTGTTTTAGATTTTCATTTAATAATATTATGGAGAGCTAACTACCAGTAATGGAAACGTATTTGTGAGTCTACTCCAAAGCTGATCATATACGTCTTCTTGGGAGGAGAAGAGTTTTATTTTATAGCTAATTAAAAGTTTCTAAAGATGCCATGGATTTTTTTCATACAAATTAAAATTAATTAGAGTTATTAAGGAGCCATGAAAAGAAGGATTTGAGAAATAGTGAGAAATATTATTTAAACCCTAATGGAATTCAGTGAAACCCACAGGTCTATTACAGGCCCCTGATTTGCCAGGATCACTGCAGGGAATCTAACATTAATAAGCACACTGGTAATTAAATCATTTGTTACTTTGTCTGTAATGTTGTAATGTTTCACTGATACTCTGTCAGAGCTCTTTGTGCAGATCAGAGCTAATCAAAGGTAATCAATTTTCAGCATTTGAGAAATCTGTAAATGATTATACATTCATCAGATCATTTAGTGGAGTGCAAGGAAAGTGCAATGCAATTAATCTTCCTGCATGAGGAGGAATTACCACCACAGAATTCAACAGTTATAATTAATTTCATTGTCTTGCTGTGAATTTTGATTGCTTTTCTTTGGACTGTATAGTACAAATGATGATTCATTGCAAAGTATTTGCAAAGCAAACACACCAGTGTGCTATGCAAATTAAAGTAGCTGTATAACAGATAGGTTTCAAACTTCCTATTTACTCAGGGTTGTTGAGTACTAATTTGCCAAATAATAATTGCTTGTTAACTTTATACACTCTTCCCTTGAATATCAAGATTGGTAACCAACATAAATAGAAAGCACGTGCTATTTTGTATCTTATGGTATGTATGCAAAATACTAGTTAGCACTTAAACTTGTTCACTTTACCAAATAATTACAGCATTAAAAACGGTTATTTACCTTTGAAATAATTTGCTACTTATTTTACTTACACAAAATAGGTAGTAGCAATAGATTACGCCTAGAAATTTTCTGGTGTGTTGTTTTTTCCATTATTGTGACTTTAAGACTTTAAGAGACTTGCACTAGGAACATATGATGCATAGAATCTATTTATATCTCGAATGTTACGTGTTGAAAAAATATGTAATTTTTGGTACGTAGTAGAGTGTTGCCAGAATACATTCTCCATAATTTGCAGATTTCCTATATAATTTCTTTTTAGTTTCCCAATTCTCTGTTCATTTAAAGATGTGCCTGTGGGGGGGAAAAATTGATTCAAAACGACTGAAAAGGTTCATGTCACGTTTTGTGCTAAAATGAAATGAATTTAAAAATGAAATTAAGGCTAATAGCAAACAGTGAAAGAAATGTGCATAACTTTCACATTAACTGTTTGCCAGGTGACTAATTCCATAGTACTTAAAATGTGGAGAATACTTTTCCTCTTCTTTAAATTACTTTGTGAAATCCAAGTCTCCAATGTTTTCTCCCAAATTAAACTCTGTAAGCCTTCAAATCAGCTCAAATTTCCAAAATTCATTTAGCTCCACCCACATGAAACCCTATTTTATTATTTCTTAATCAAGAAGTTGAGATAGGTAAGTGATTTCCAATCAAAAGCCGATATGTCGCTTTCCCCTCAAACGCGTTCTGTGTGTTACCACTGAGGCCTTTGTTCAATGCATATTGAGGAATAAAGTCACTTTTCCTGCATGTTAATTTTTTTAACCAGTGAACTAGTTTACATTAGTTCAAACCATTGCTTGCTAAACCCACAAGGGTTAATAGAAGTCTTTGCTATTCTGAAAAACAAAAACAAACCAAAAACGCTCGAATGGGTTAACTGACTAAATTAACACATTCCAAATAATGTGCAATTAAAATGTCAAGGTATTGTCACTTAAAATTCATGGTAAGATAAATAATACTAGGAAATAGACCAAAACAATGCAAATATAATAGTAAATCAATGCTATTTTTTTGAGAGAATTAAATTATTAAATTGTCTGGAAATCCAAAGAGATAGTCAAAGGGCAAATGAGGCCCCAAACCACTATTTTGCTGTCAAAGTCAATAAAACAACTGGAAAATTCTTTGATAGCATCAAATCTTGTGTATACTTTAAAACACTTGCCTAATGTGGAGATGCAATGATTCTGACTAAAGACAAGTAGTATATAGGTAAAAAGTTCCTTGTTTCTTAAGTTTAAGAGTAGCTATAGTATCTTTTGTTTCGTGGGAAGTGTTTCTTTTCAATTTGTTCACGTTGCCCCATCTTTGCTGGTCTCTTCTCTTTAATGATTTCTCACGTTGCTGGGATCATGGCATTCCTATTTGACAGTTGTCTGTGGTTTTCATATTTGATGCACCACATGCTGATCTCAGGTATTGCACTTGGCTCAAGCAGTATTACGTGCTAAATATAGTCCAACTCATTTAACAGTATTTGAACTGCCAAGCTTCAAAAGTTCACTTAAGAAAAATTAATCCTCTCAATTGATGCCTTCCATCATAATTCCTTCATATTAAATCTATGAATATTAACCCATTTAATCATTTTAACTAAATTCACTGATCAAATCATCTGGAAAGATTTCCTTTGAGTTGATAGAAGAAACAGAGACATAAACACAGTACATAAAGAAGAGAGGAAAAGAGTTGATATATAATGCAGCATGTCTTGTGTGAGGATCATGGGCTCTGGAGTGAAAAAGACTTAGTTCAAATCCTAGGTCAACTTCTTTAAAGTGGTCTGAGCTTGGGAAACTTTTCTTATGTAAACTTTCTAAGTCTCATCTATAAAATGGGAATAACAATCTATGTTGCAGGAAGGTTTTTGTTTTTTGTTTTTGTTTTTGTAAATGTACATTAACATGGTTGGTACATAGTAGGCACTCCTAGGAATGAGAGCTGCTCTTCTGACTCATGCAATGAAGAAAAGAAAATGTGTGAGGTGATGGTAGACATGGTAGAAATAAGGGCCCTGACTTCTGGGTTTTAATCTGTGACCATAAATACACATAATTTTCCCACCAATATGGCCTCTTAGTTACAAACATCTGTTGAACAAAAATATACAAAGCTATTAATTAAGGAATTTAAAACAGATGATTTAAGGTAGAGATAAAAATGTTATAGGTTTCTTCCTTCATTATTTCCAAAAGCTTTTTTTTTTCTTCCTTTTCCATTAATACCTTTGAACTACCTCAAGCTTCTACTTCAGAAGGTTCATCAACTTAGGTCTCTCACATATCCATTTCTTATAAAATTTCTATAGGTCTCCTGAATTATTACCTTCTCCTTTCTTTGCATCAGAACAGACATGTTAGAAATGGTAGAATTATTTCAATAATTTCTACTAGTTCTTTGAGCATTATTTTTTATTAATAATAACTTGGAATCTAATTTTTTAAAATTAACATATAGTGTATTATTTTCTATATAAAGAAAGGTAAAGGACTGTGAATCATCAGTCTTACACAATTCACAGCACTTACCATAGCACATACCCTCCCCAATGTCCATAACTCAGAATATCATTTTTTATATTTACCATTAATTTAGTTAAGCAACAATGATTTTCTAGATAGGATTGTAAAATCTAAGATGTTCAGAGAATTTTGGCTTTCAAAAGTCAATTTGGAAAGTTCAGCCAAAGGTGAATATCAAGTTCTCAAGATGGAAGTTCAGTGTTTTTTAAAGTAAAAATATTTCTGGAAAGATTTTTTTTTTTTTTAGAAAGATAGATTTTTATGGTACAGTTTTTCCATGATTCTTGATTTGCTCTCTTCTAAGTCTCTTGCAAAATTTTCTGATTTGAATGTAAATGAAAACCCTTTGTAAGTGAGAAAGTCAGTGATAATTTCATAAGATTGGGAAAATCTAAGTTTTATTTTTTTTTAAGAAATTGCAAATCCAAAAAAAATTCCCTTATCTGTCATTTAATTAAAAATTTGATGAGACTTGATGTTTCTCCTGGAGGAAGTGTCAGGGAAATTTCTATAACTCAGTAATTAACTTTATTAGCAAAATAGATTTGATGAGCATTTGTTTCCACTGGTAATTTCCATCTACTAAGTAACAATTGCTTTTCATTTTTCCTATTTTTTTTTTATTCAGAGAGTCTAATTTCATTTTGTTGGATATCTAAGTGACTTTGAGGAATCTCCAACTATAATAGTTAATAAAATGCATTTGAGGAATGAGCCATATATGTTTTTGATAGATTTTGCAAGTATTCTGTTCATTAAAAGCACCAGACTGAAAATTTTCCTTGTTATAAGATGGAGAACAATATAAGTAATCTATCTGACTTAGAAGTATATGAAAAAAGAAAAACAGAAAACTGGATAGGTTCTTACAATATCATAATTTCTGTGAAACATGAAAAAAACACGCATACATAACACCTTTCCTGTCTGGCTTCATCTGTATTTCTTTGTTGTCAAAACAGGTTTCCATATTTAACTTCTTTTTTTGATTATGCCTTTTCCTTTATTTCATGGAATGATATGTTATTATCTCTGAAGTGTAGATTTCTGCCAAGTTCTATGCACTTCAGTGTTAAGAGTATGGCCCACAACTCTGGGAATCTTTGTTGAAGCTGTAGAAATAAAATGAATAGTATAAAAGCTTGATGGCATCTGTGGATAGGAAACTCATTAAAGGCCCCAGCCCTCTGTTTTATTTCCAACCACATTTTCCCTGTGGGATTTCAGTGTCTTGCAGGATGAAACCAGCAGGACTCATTACTTACAAAACAATGTTTAGAGCCCTTTGGTGGTGCTGGAATGCTTCTGCCAGTCAGGTAAAGAACCTAGGCCTTTATCCTTTTGGGGACAATGCCGGCCAGTTCACAAACTGCTTGGAAAAGTCATGCCTTTGAATGTAACTGCAGGTGCTGCTCCCCAAAGGCTGTTGGTTGGTACCCTCCTATGCAATGTACAATAGGATAATAGAAAATTCACTTTGGAATTCAAACAAAGTCTTAGAGAAATGGAAATAATAGGAACACAATTTTGAGACTTCCTTCGTTTTTCCCACGAACTACGGACCATGACTAATACCCTCAGGGCAAAAAACATCCCTTTGCCTTTAAGGGATGTATACAATTCAGTGTTTCAGATAAATAAGTTTCATGACCTCACCAATTCTGTGGCTTCCATTCATTTACTTAGAAAATAAATTTCAGCAGGAGAATAAGAATAAGGCCATGTTATGGATTGAACTTTAGGACACTCACTCTAATAAAAGATCAGCATGTATGGGTATAAAGTATAACAAATCATTATTTTATGTATTTTTTTCCTAAAAGAAACAGTTGCTTTAACTGGGTTCCCTAAATCAAATTAGTATAGTTCCGACTGAATTGCCTGTCTCTCTTTGGCAGTGTGGCTAGTGGCATTTTGGAAATATTCTTAGAACTTGTAAAATTCCTGCAAGAATAATAAGGACCTTGCCATTGTGGAATCAAAGAGATTCAATCACTTAAAGTAGTACTATAGGCTTGTCAAGTGGAATTGCTTTTACAGATTTGCTGAATAACTCATCCATAATGGCTGAAAATTTCAGCCATTTTGTTAAAACACCCAAGACAGAAGAGATTAGTGCGCACCATAGAAAAGCGTATGTATAATCACGAAGAAGTTTAGACCACGTCCGCACCGTGAAGTACCATTTAAACATCCCAAGTTGCAGTCATTACATTATGGAAAACAATGTGAGCTATATAAAAAATGAAGTGTGGCTTGCTCTTCGCTGGCTGATGAGAATTCGATAGCATTTAAGCTTGGTAAAATGTATTTCTAAACAAAGTTGCTATCTTTACAGCTTATCTTTACGGATGACAAGGTCATGTCGAATTTGACTGGAGAGAATTTTAAAAAAGGTTAAATAGTGGCAATGATAGAGAAGAAGTTAAACAGCGAGAAAGTGCTAACCTAGTTGTTGAAGAATTAATATCAATTAGAGTCCTATTAATAATAATAGGATCAGCTGACAACAAACATCTGGGTTGCTAAAATGAGAAACCATTAAGCTCTTCCCTTTTAAACACATTTTGACAATGGAGACATGTATGTTATTTTTCAATGGGTAAGTTTCAACTTGAAGGCTTCTAGCATTTATTTTCACAATTTTATCTTAATTCTGAAAAAGAAATCAGGAAATAAATTGCTATTTTAAAGATTGTCCCTCAACCCGTTGGTGCTTTGCAGAAGCTATTGTAAAAGGTGGGTTCTGAAGGGGAAAAGTATATTTTTAAATGTCAAATTCATCTCGTATCCTAGGTGGGAAATGTCATGAATACTAGATTTTGTGCAAAAGATCAAGTAGGCTTAATGGAGAATAAATATTTTCCCTCCATCTACATTTTGGATTTTGAATTTTGGGGGCTATATTTAGTTTGAGTTGTATATGGTGTTCAGTAGAGTAAAAACATGTATATAAAACTTATCTTCAGCTTGAATTGAAATTCATCTGCTTGCTACCTTGTTTAAACAATAAAAAGGGAAAATATTCCCCAGGAAAGATGTTTAAATACCAGTATGTAAACAATGATGTCACCTTGCAATTTCAATGAAATATTAATGGAAAGAAGAGCAGATGAATATCAGAATATATTACGAATGGAGTAAATGCAACAGAAGGGTATTTTCTATCAAAAGAAAGGTGGTAAGAAATTTCACAGACACAATTCATAGTCCCAGTAAAATTAATGCATTGGGCTAGAATATATAGAAGTCATTTAGCTTCTCTGTTCCAAGAATCCCAAGAGCCCTGTACACGTATGGATTACAAAATTGAGTCAGAAGGATGATAATTCATTCAACACTATCTTTTGGTTTTTGCTATTTGCATAGCTTTTGACAGAGGTCATGCAACAGGTCAGCTGCAGTATTAGGAATCCAAACTTTAATTCTAGCATTATTTCTCCAACACTCTACGTTCTCCAAAGTTGTCTACAGAAAAAAGATCAGAAAATTTCTCTTACATGCAAAGCTATTTGGAAAAAATAATCAACAAATTAACCCATCCAATGATTCATTCAGTAGTAAAAGCAGCATTTACTTGACATGTGCTAAATATGCCAGTGATGGCTGCCTCTCCTTCCAAATCATACTGAGCCCTTCTCTACCAACCTTCCCCATTCCGATAAGCTGTGACTCAGATTTTAGAGGAGGCCAGTAAAAAGATCTTCTCTTTCTTCTAAATTAACAGTCAATTACAAGCTATGTATTTGATTGTACACCTGAAACAAATATAACTCTGTATGTTAATTATATGTCAATAATAAATAAGGAGGCAAATAAATAAATATATGAATAAAAGATTGGTATTCGAGGTAGCTGGGTGAAGCCAAAATGCCAGCTTTAACTGTTAAATAATGGAGAATAGGGTTTAACAGGTGAATCGCTTGAAACACCACTCAGTAAATAGACCTCCCACCCCTCTCAGGCAATGTCACATACCTGTAGGCCTCCTTAGCAGGGTTAGAATCTCTTGACTCACAGAAGGGTGGACCCAGACATTCTCCCTGTTGTCAGGCAGACCTGAAGGAGAAAAATGCTGAGCTTTCTCCTGAATGATTCTTGAGAGAAATTGCTTCCCCTTTCCTGAGACCTAAATGTGAAGGCTGCATGGATCCCCTTGGACCTTTCTCTTCCTGGGAAATAGAGGGGAAAATTTCCTCTCCTTTAAGGAAAGAAGAGGAGTGGGGAAGAACATGTGTGTTTCTTTTTCGCTTGTCTAGGTTATTTCCTCATGTAGGTATTTAGGGACCAGAGAGAGGAGGCTTTTATTTATTTATTTTTTTTACCTACGTATCTGCATATAGCTTCCTGTACCTCATCTTATGGTGCAACTTTGTATGTGAGGATGTCTAAGCCAGATATGATAGCTGGAAGAGGTATAATAATGATGATAAGCTGATGAATTTTATTTTGAAGGTGCTAGAGAAGATAGGTGCTCCTACTTAGATCTTGATGCATCATAATATGCCTCTCCCTCATTCTCATATTTTTGCAGGCTGTTCCCAATTGTTTGTTTTTGTTTTTGTTTTATTTTGTTTTGTTTTGTTTGTCCTCATTGGTAAGTGACCCTTCCGTACCATTCAAATAAATCAGTTGATTTAGGAAAGTAAACTTATTTGAGAAGGACGTGGATCCCTACTATTTAATTTTTTTTTTTTTTTTTTTTTTACTTTAGATCAAACCAAAGCATGCCATCACAAACAGGCACTCAATGAAACTGATTTCTGTTTTTTACACATAAGATAGCCAGTTCTCACTACCCAAGGGCATAGTTTCAGGGCTGGCAACATCAGAATCACGGGGAGGTATGAGGAATACAGATTTTGGGGTACCATTCTTTGACCAGAATGTGTACTTCTCAGGTGATTCCAGGATGTTAGCTTTTGAGAAACCCTGGCTTCCCCCAAGAGGTCAGCCAGTAGAGGAGACAGGGCCCTTGCTCCATGGCAGCTGTTGTTATTCAAACTACTTTAGGAGCTATGGAGTGGAGGAGCAGTGGGGCCACAGCCTCTTCCCACAGTTGCCAGGAGTGTTTTAGTCTAGTAGCTGCGACAGGATGTGGGTGGGCAGGGCCCTACACAAGAGATCCAGGACCATGAGCAGCACAGGGCATTCTTCAAACAATATGGACCTGAGTTTGAGTTCCAGATTTACCACTTACCAGGAGCTTGGCAAGTTACTTGATCTCTCTCAGCCTTATATTCTTGAGTGTGAAAATAGGTAAATGATAGTGACCTTGAGATTTATTGTGAAGATGATTTGAAGAACAGTATGGTAAATACATGATGGGAGTAGGGAAATAATTCATTTTAGTTTCTTCCTTTTTGTTTCCTGCAAGTAAAAAATGTCCTTACTTATATTAATAGCCTCGGTTTAACTTTCTGTTTCTAGATCAACCTGTGTCAGAGGTGTGGAGCGAAGGAGGTTTTTTCTTCCCTACCTCAGGCTCTCACCCTCTGTGGCCAAGCAGTGACTGTCATATTCTATTCTGCTGTTGCTGTAACACAAATATTTCCTCCTCCTCTTCCTCCTTCTTTTTTTTCTTTTAAACACAAATACTTCTTGCATGCTGATTGATCACGGACTATTCTTACAACAACTGACAAAGTAGGAACTATCACTGTTTCCATTTTCATAGGCAATAAAGAGGCACAACAAAGTTATGGACGCTACCAAAGGTTACCTCCCTTCTAAGAATTCACGTGAAGATTCATAAACTATGCTACACTTCTAGAGCCTGTATTATGCTAGAGATGGACCTGGAAGGATTCAGTCCCTTTCTTTTATTGTTGCTTCTGTTGTGACCAAGAATGGGTATTTTCAGGTTAAGAGTAAAGTCCTAAATCTGTGAAGAAACACAGAAGAAACCTGGATGAGAAGAAGCTAAACCTTAGATCCTGACCTCATTTTCCTAGGTAAGAGTCACAATCCTCCCTCCTGCAGTAATAATGTCTTTACACCGTAAAGTTAAGTCATTTCATGTTTACTAATTCTCTAGGAAAATAAACAATTCTCATTTTTCACAGCCTACTTTAGAGAACTCTAGATGAATAGTCAATGGTTGCAGAGAAGGAAATGAGCCAACTGCCCCCCTGGCCTTGCACTGTGGTCAACAGAGGCCTGTAGTCAATGCCCATTTACCTCCAGGTGGAGAGCAAAAATGAATATGAACTCAACTTATTTTTCTAGCCTCTTCATTAACCCCTCTTACTTGCTATTTCTAAATGTTATTCTAGATACAACATTTATGATTTTTAATATACTTTATTGTCTTGAAAGCTTCAAAACTGTGCTGACGGTGATATTGTTTTAATGGAAACCCAAAAACTCTGAATGCTATTACTATTATGTTATTCATGTATTCATTTAACAGATATATATTGTACATCTTCCTAGGTTCTGAACCTTATCATAGACCCTGAAGAGGCACTCAGTAATACAGAGGAGATGCCCAATTAAGTGGAGACTACCTTCTAGTCAGAGGAGACAGAACCTGTGCTCTAGAGGTAAAGCCTTTGATGTCTCATTTCCTCAGGCTTGATGACTTTTAGTTAATAAAGAGGAATAAAGATATAGAATGTTTGCTTTCTTGAAATGCACCAATATTTTTTTAGGCACACGAATAAAAAAGATTAGCAATTCTTTAGAGGATGAAAACTAACCCATTTTGGCAGGCTCATGGCTTAACATAATCAGATTCTGTCTCTTGAAAACACTGAATGATGGTAATAATTTAAATTAACAATATAATTTGCAACTGTATACAAGATAGGTCAATCAGTATCTAAATATATAAACTTGGGTTTCTAGAAACATATCATATAAGGTTCAGAAAATATAGTATACAACATGAAAGCCTCTATCTACCAATGGGTCTCTTATTTAGCTATATGCACAATATCTGATAAGTTTGTTATTTTTGACAGAACTGAATTTTTTGCCAGGTGCAATTACCTAATAAATCAAGTGAGCATTTTGGTCACCTATACTTCAGTGTTAACTCTTTGAAGGGAATTGTGTCTTGGAATTTTCCAGGTTATTATTATTCTGTGGAGAGGTAGTATTTCACATTGCCTGAAGAAGGTGCTCATAGTTTTACTTCTCATCCAAGACCCTTAAATTTTCTATTTTAAACATTTCTTTTCCTCCATTCCTGACATTTGAATTCATCATTCACGTTTGTGACATGTTTTCATATTATCTTTTAATACCGATGTCAGTACCAAACAGTAATAAGGGTGCAAACATCTGTTGTTTACTCTGAAATGATTAGCTTCCATATATAATAATAAAAATTTACCCTATTGCAATAATGTTAAAAAAAACCCTTGCAAACATTTTGGACTCTGGTGATACCTTTAAAAAGGCAACGGAAAACCAGCTATATAAAGTTTGCCTGCAATTTGCTTAATTCCTGTAAAATCTAGAATGAGTGGGAATAAAGTTAATTCCAGCCAATGCTTACATTAAGGGGAGTCTATTAAATATATGCATGGGCCTGCCTGGGGTTTAACTTCATCGAATCTCAGAAACAATGCAACAAAGTGATAAACTCACACAGACTTTTGGTGAGGAAGGCTTATCATTTTACTGTCCTTTTCCAGGTTGGCTTTTTGTTTCTTTGGTGACATTTAAGGACAAGGCACATTCGGTTGATAATACTGCTGACTTTAAGCTGAAATAGAAACATCTGGAGGAATCACATTTCTTTCCCTGGCTAACTGTTATTCTTCCTTTGAAATTCTGCTCAGGCATCATTTTCTGTAGCAAGCCTTCTCTGAGCCTCTAGGTTAGGCTAAATGTTTCTCTTAGAAACTCACAGCACCCAGTAGAGCCCCCTAACTCAGAACTCATCATAGGATTATATTTGAATCAACTCATATATGAACATCTTCCCTATTACAATGCACACAGAGACCCAGCCTTACTCATCTTTGTACCACTGGTACCAAATACAACAATCTATTGCCTAATCATGGATAAGGGGTCAAAATATGGACGAAAGGACAAGAGTTAGAACAGCAGACAATGTGCAAGGCATCCCAGGATAAACATGATATTTCTGTCCTTTAAGAACCAGTCATCTAACAATCCAGGCATAAACAAATGCTACCATGAGAATATGCATAGGCTGCAATGGAGAACAAGAGGGGAAATTCATCAGCCTGAAGGAAAGGGAATGTTAAGGAAGTCTTCCGAAAAATCTAATGTGGCAACCAGGTATTGAAAGATAAAAGGTACTCATTGATTGCCTCAAGAGTGAGAAAGCAAGATAACTTTGTGAAACTATAAATTGTTAAATGTGTCTTGAGTTTAGGATTTTAAGGGTGGAAGATGGTACTGGGAAAGGAGGAGTTAGAACAAGATGGACATAATTGGAAATACCAAGTATTTAGTTTTTTAAGCTTCAAAATGAGAAGCCATGGAGAGATTTTAAACAGAAGAGTGTCATGGCAAGATATAAATCTAAGAGTGACAATCAAAGGTAGGTAGTATGATGGAAGATGTATTATTAGGGGCACACTGAAGAAACAAGGAAACATTTGGGAAAGGGCTAAGCTGGAACTAAGGCATGGGAGTTAGGAATAGATCAGAGGTATACTGAATAGACAAAATCAGGGGGAATTGGTGAATTAATCATGAGGTATCTGTAAAGTGAATTGGATTTTCTGGACTGGTTTATGGGGGTATGAAAGTAAGATTCACTGAGAACAGCAATACATGAGGATAAAGATGTGAGCCCCATTTTGGAGAAGGTGTATTTGGGGAGCCTGATGGACAAGGAAAATGTCCAATAGACAGGTACGTGGGTCTGGAGTTCAGGGGCTAGGTCTATGGTATTGATATAAATTTGGAATTTGTCACGCTGGCTGAAACTGTGACTGTTATAGTGGGCACTGGTATTTTGTACACAGATGCCCCAGGATCCCTTCTGCAATTTCTATCTTCTACCTAGCATCCCTGCCTCAGCTTTCTTATGGTTTTATATCTAGTGGCCTGAACCCAGGGAGGGAGGTACTGTGGTTGCTTTCTGTGCAGACCCAGAGAGCAGGGGGTGTCTGGTTATTTCAGGGCCCATGGTAAACCTTAGCCATTGATTAAGGGATAAAGGTGTACAAAAGCCCAAGTTTGTTGCCTTCAGTTGGGGCAAACTGTGAGGTATCATTTGCCTCTTGGGACTCTTCCCCAAACTGTACCTTAGCTGGCTTTGCTCCCTATTTCCCTACTCCCTGACTAGCCTCCTTGGAAATCACTTGCATACAAACAAATTCTCATCTCATGGTCTCTTTCTGGGGGATGTCTACCTAGGACATGTTATGAATAAGACCTTTCAAGTAGAGTATTTAAAACAAAAAGGAAAAATATCCAACAAAGGAACTTAGGGGAACATCCCAGTTAAGAGGTGGGCTAAGAGATCCAGATTTTGAATCTGATAGGTCTGGGCAGGGCCATCCTCAGGGCTGAACACTGTCCCCTCAGGCCACTTGTTCTCCTCACCCCTCGCTCTCTTTCTGATGGGACAGAATTCCTTCTGCTTCTAAATGTGAAGAGATGAGGGATTGTCTGATGAAGTGTCACAAAGTTGCTGTTAGCAAGGATGCTGATAAGCTTATCTTTGGCCATAATAGGAAAATGAGCCCTGGAGGAGGGCCAAGTGGTTATTATGGATTTGTTTATTTCAGGAAGAATGAAAATTTAATACTTCATATGTGGGGAGGAGCTGTCATTTTTCCTCTTTCACTCAGTATTATATGGTGACATCTTTCTATGTACACAAATATAGATCTACATCATTATTTTAAATTACTGCATTGCATACTATTATGCATATTAATTATGGTTAAATAAATAACTAGTGTTTCATTGACAGATACCTTGGTTTTTCTTATTATGAATGATGCTGTGATGAACAACCCAGGACATATATCTCTTTTTGTATGGTTGGTTGAATATCTTCTCAGGAAAATTTCTTCAGGTGGGATTTGTGCATTTTGACACTGGTAATTATATGAAATGTTCATTGATTTGGCATACCATTTCATGTGTATGGTTTATAACTTTATTTTGTCATAATTCAGCATCATCTCTATTGCAAGCACCCATTTCTCTTGATAACAGAAAATACTGCCTAGTCAATTTCAGGTTCAATCAGTTCAATAAACTAACCTTACCCTTGGTTAGGGCAGGTTAGAAATTTAGCCACATGTGGAGGTTTAAATTTTCTGCTCTGGTTTCCTCTCATCATATTCTTTCCAGAGTCAGTTCCAAGTTCCAGGGGCCTTTTTGCAACTGCCACCAGGCTCAGGGAGAGGGGCCTCCTGCTCCAATTCTAAGTTGGCTCTGCACTATCATTTTCTCCAGATGTGGCTCATCAGGCTGCCTCCCTTGACACAAATGGTATTCTGTGTTTCTTCATGGTTTTCCTGGGACCCTGCTTGAATCTTTGGGTCAACTGACTTCTCTATGATGCAGCCATGTTGTCCTCAGATTTCTGGTTGGAACAGTAACCAGCTCTGTGACCCCTTCTCCTGGTCATTTGACCCCCAAACCTATGCTGGCTCTTTCAGGCAATCTTCACATCCCACTTGGTACATGGGAACTTGGGATTTCTTTGCACAGCAATTAGGGGGACATAAACACCTGTAAGAAAAGTAGAAGGTCCAACAATTTCCCCCTTTATTGACCTTTTTCTTTAACTTTCATGAGAAAAGAGATCACTAGCTAATTCTGAAAAAGAATATGTTTGCAATGAATGACAGCAAAATTTTGAAAGAGCAGCTGAGGAGAAAAGTGAACTATGGAGAAGAACTACCAGGCAGTGTTGAAAGTGCAATGTAAGTTCCAGACCTTAAATTTCCAGTGTGAAAAAAAAGGGCAAATAAGTGACATTTTCTCCATCATTACTCAAAGATAGCAAAGAATTGAAGACCAGGAGAACACAGAAGGCTGTGGGACTGGAAGCTGAAGGATGTCAACAAATTGCAGAACAAGGCAATATAAATGAGCTTAGACAGAGGGCAGGTGTGGTCAGAGAAGGTCATGGGTTTTAATTGCTTAAAGGTAGGACATTTTGGGGAAATGAAGTATTTTGTGGGGGAGGGGATGCTTGGTGAATAAGTGAAACCCATTAAACTTAGGAAGCCAACTCACCGTGACACAGGGTTTTCCTATGAAAATTGGAGCTCCTTAGAACAAAGTTTGAACCTGGGAGGAAAAGATGAAGAGCCAGGTTCTGAAGTGTTCAAAACATGTAGAGAAGTGACAGAGATGAAGTGGAATGAAATAAAGATAATATGAGTGACAGCACTAAGGAGCAGTAAAACATGACATCTTAGGAGGCTAAAGCCTAAAAAGGGGGAAGATTTGATATGAGAGAGGAACATATGGTCTTAAAGTGAAAACCAGAAATTGGCAGAGCAATTAATCCCTCCATTCCACTTCTCCAACTCCAGACATGCAAGACATAGCCAGTTCTCAGGGGAGAGCCAGATTTTTGTAAGGGCAAAGAGACAGAAGAAGTTCATTTGGCAGCCAACTCAGGGAGCGGGGAAAGCTAAACGATAAGGAAGTGGGAGTACAGGAGAGATGAGTGACCGGGTGGAGCCTGGGTTTGGGATGATGGGCAAGGCAGGCGCTGTGAGAAAAACCTAGCCGACAATGCTAATGTTCTGAAGAGAGTGTTCATATACAACTGTTTGCTGTCACTGACTGGGGTCTCAGGAGTTGGAGGCCTCTTCATTGCCTCTCTGTGTTCTAGTCAGCAGAAGGTAAGTTAGGTTGAGGTATCAAACAGAATAGGGATTAAAATACACTGGAGCAGGGGCACCTGGGTGGCTCAGTCATTAAGCATCTGCCTTCAGCTCAGGTCATGATCCCAGAGTCTGGGGATCGAGCCCTGCATCTGGCTCCCTGCTTGGGGGAAGCCTGCTTCCCCCTCTGTCACTCCCCCCTGCTTGTGTTCCCTCTCTAGCTGTGTTTCCCTCTGTCAAATAAAGTAAATAAATACATAAATACATACATAAAATACATTTGAGCATTAAATCTGGAGTTGGGTGTTGAGAGCAAGCATGTGTCAAATAAAAGTAGAATTCACTTGCAGGACAAGGTGGTCAGAATTCTGGCGTGAATCTGGGCAGACCAGCCAAAGTTGTTGTTTCTTGGGTTGCAGGGTGTAATTTGCAAAAATATTATGAAAGGCATCGAAAGTCATCTTTTCCAAGGCAGGGGGTAATAGCAGCAAAAGAAGCAGTCTATTTTATGTAGAATTTTAGGCTTATAAGAGAGGGTAAGGTGAACACTCTGCCAAAGTCATGGGTAAATTTGACTAACTCTATTTGGTTTCTGTCATCCTTCAATTCTTACTTTGTAGTTAGAACAACAAAGCTGAACCTCTAATCTCATTAGGAAAGGAATAAAAAAATACTAAGGAGAAAAATTAAGGGAGAAAGAAATGACAGCATGCTTGTTATTCTCTTGCTATCATTCCCACTTCTTCAAGAGAGTGGCAATAGTATCAGGCAAGGGTAGGTGTGATTACATGTTATGGTCCTGTCCCACAAGGGCACAGCTAAAGATCTCTGACTTGAGTTGGGTCCTGGCTTTGCATTTCTGTTCTGTCTTTAATCAGTCATTTCCTGTTTGGTGTGAGTTAACAGTTCCTTTGGTGGATTTTCCCCCCTCCCTCTGAATCATCTTACTTGATAATGTCAGCCATGGGCTCACTGGCACATGTTGTATTGTCAATCTGTGATTCTCACTTTGGGCCATTTCTGTTGCTTGTGTCTCTTCTACTTGCAGTTTCCCTTTGGTCACCATCCCCTATTTTAGGAGAACTCAATCCACGTGCAGAGAAATATTATAGGTTAATCTCAGCAGGATGTGTGAGAAAGAGACCTTGGAAACAGGATGAAACTTAGAGTGTCATAATTCTATTTGCAGAGACTTGATCCTTGCTTACATGGACTGATCACAGTTGCTGAAAAAAAATAACTCTGTGATATTTTCATGGATTCAGCCATATGGCACCGCCCTACCTGAACCATCATTCTGTTTTCCCTTGCAGACACTGAGGAATGCAATATGGACATCCCGTCTGACTACACAGTATACAAACTCTTTACCTAATGTTGCAGATGGGTTTCATATATCCAAAGGGCTGTTTATTAATGTGGATATTTTTTCTCTCACTTATTTACATATTGCTCAGAAGCCTGCCTACAACATGGAAATGATTTGCATACATCTCATATCTTAAGAGTAAAGCACACTCCTACACAATAGGACACATCATTTCACAGAGAGGCAAGTCATTTTGGGGTCTCCATTACCATGTTTTGTGGGGGCAGTGTCATAAAAGCACTCTCTAAACAAATCACTCTCTACAATTTACTTGGACTTTTGAACAAATATAAAGAAGTGCTTAAATGCTTGGAAATCGTAGGGAGTAGTAGATAAACAGTACGCTGGCCTTAAAATAAGAAATGATCCAAGAACTAAAGAAATATCCCTGGATGATAGATTTATCTCATTATATTATATATTCATCAGCTGTGCTGCCTTGGTAAATACTTAACCTGTATCCATCTGGTTCCTCATCTATAAAACAGGAATATAACACACACTGTGAAAAGTTCTAAGGACCAGACAGTATGGACATATGATTAAAAATGGTGGTAGAAATGGAATTGTTAGAAATAGTGTTGCTAAGAATTAGGCATTGCTATTATCTATGTTTTTTTTAAGACAAGAGTACTGACAGGAAGCAAAGATAATTGTCTTTGCTTGTCTTTACTCTGTAATAGACCTTGAAATGTATATTCCTAGTCCCTGTGCAAGTGTTTGGCAAATAGTAGATACTCAATCCATGTTTGTTTAATTAACTATGAAATTGATTCATTCATATGAAAAGCATTTAATGTTCCTAAATAGATATTCATATTTTAAGGAGAGGAAATCAAACTTTTATGGACAATCACTGGATAATTTTCTGGCAGAAAAAGAAATCAAATATGAAAAGAGATGTAGATTTTCCCCCCTCTTTACTTGCTTCAAACTCTTGATTTAACAGTGGAAACCTGATACGTGGAGAACAACAAAAGAATAGGAACATCACTCAGTGAATCTCTTCATTTTTATCCACTGCCCTCCTTTAATAGAATGCTAACTTGCCTGAGAACAGGGATATTGCCTCTTTTATTTTTGCTAAAATCCTTTCCTGTGCCTAAAACAGTGTCCTGGACATAGTGGTTACTCAGTAATTATTGAATAGCTTTTTATCTCTTTGTATCTAATATCTGGAGAGAAGTTTATAATAATAATGCATCTTTCTTCCTCTTCATCTATAGATCAGTTATGAAGCTCACAGTTCTTTTATTCAGGATTTTTTCTTTTTTTAAGATTTTGTCTATTTATTTGACAGAGAAATAGAAAGAGAACACAAGTAGGCAGAGCAGCAGGCAGAGGGAGAGGGAGAAGCAGGCTCTCCACTGAGCAGGGAGCATGACTTGGGTTTCCATCTCAGGACCCTGGGATCATTATCTGCACCACTGCTTAACCAACTGAGCCACGCAGGCGCACCTCAGGTGTTTGTTTTTTTTTAATTCCAGTATTCATTTTCATTTTGAATAAAACATTTCTTTTATTATTAATTTTTCTTCTGTCACTAGGTTAAATGACATCCAAATAATTTATCCTGCATACCTCACTTTGTTTCAGTCAAAATGGTTAAATTTCATTATCCATAGCAATTGAATTACTACTCCTTTTTTTGTTCTGTCCATGGAGACTCAGTCGCAGATTTTCAGGTATTCCAGTTTGGAGCAGACCTTAGCACAGCAAGCTTTGTAGGAAAAAATGTATATTAATTATTTTCTCAGGACTTAATTTTTTTGTTTCTATCAGATAAAACTTCCAGATGGATGACAGATCATAGAATCACATTTTCCTGCTATCTTATGGCACACTGAAACACTTGATTTGCAAGCTGGAACACAGCGATCTGACCATATAACTGTCAACAACATGACTGGGTATACACCTTATGCCTGGATCCTCTAATTTGCACATTTTTTTCTGACACATTTGGAAAGTCTACAGTCTGAATTCTTCAAATCATGTTCACTTAGATGTTAGTGAAGTTTTAAAACATACCAACTCTAAGAGAAGTGGGATGATAACCAGTAAGCAAAATCATAGATGATTCCCAAAGCCAATTAATGTCTTTTATTGGAACTAGAGTAAGGGTCAGTATCAGTTAAATGTTCTGCATTTCTTAAGCTCTTCTTCTTCTTTTTTTAATATAAAATATGTTATTTATTTGACAGAGAGAAACACAGCGAGAGAGGGAACACAAGCAGGGGGAGTGAGAAAGGGAGACACAGGCTTCCTGCAGAGCAGGGAGCCCGATGTGGGGCTTGATCCTGAGTCTCCGGGATCATGACCTGAGCCGAGGGCAGTCGCTTAACCAACTGAGCCACCCAGGCGTCCCATCTTAAGCTCTTCTTACAGGAAATTTTCTGATAAGCATAGCTGACCGCAAGATAAGATGTCACATACACTAGGAGGGATTCAGCAGTGGAGCAGAAAGGAGGATTTGAGGTCCCTCAACCCTTATTTTAGTTGAGTGATTTTGGGCAAACCATTTAAATGTTGGGCCACTGATTCCTCATAGAAAGAACAAAGTGTTTCAATGAGGTAGTTTTGAGATCCTTTATATCTCTAAAATTTGTATGATCTACTAGCAAAATAGGTCAATTCTAAATGATGGAAAAATGATACCTCATTTTATGAAACAAAGCGAGTCTTTCTATCACAATAAACCTTTTAAATAATAGCAACCACTCCCTAGCCTTGCTTACATTTGTGTGACAGACACCATATTAGGGACAAGCCTCCGACCTAAATGACATCATTCATCAGGAAGACTCTAAAACATTCAAGAGGTTCAAAGAACTGCTCAGAATTTGTCTCATAATTTGAAGAAAAATAAACTGACAAAAATAGAATCCAAGGTCTGGGTTAGTGTGCTCTGGAAAATATTAAATGTTAAAAACAAACCAGAAGTAGTAAAAATAACAGTAATTTGTGGATCATGATAGAACTCAGGCATGCGTGTGGCTTATCTCTATATTCTAACATGTTGACAACAGAGCAATAATGATGTTTAATTCAGGCAATCATTTTATGGCAGGCAGTATGTGAGAAATATTTTTGATATAGTCATCATGTTTTTGTGTTTTATGATCATTTTGCAAAAGGAGGCTTGAATCCTGCCTGAACGTGTGGTCCTTCGATTTGAACTGATAGAATATTATGACTTCCTTTGTCTTCTGTTTTGTGATTTTGCCAGTAGTTGAAACAAGGAGAACAATAGAGTGTACATGAATAGAATTGAGCATTTCGGAAGGTGTAAAGATACTGAAAGCTGACAAAAAAGGAACACTAATGAACCCAAAAAATTAGCTTAATTTCTCGAGTTAGGGATTTCTACATCTATATCTCAGTATCTTTTGTTTTTCTTTAAAAAAGGGACAAATACTTTATTCGAAGGAAATTAATACTTTCACTAATGGGTATACAGTACAATTTCTTTCAACTCAAATGGAATTTATGTAACAGATACCGAAAACACAAGATAAAAAGGATACTAGTCTTTGCAGGGAAAGGGCACCATATAAAAACAATGGAACCTTAAATACATGTGTTAAAATTGTTTATTGGTTTATTTGTATACACTCTTTATGTGTAATGTGATTCTTGCTCTAATCCTTATCATTAACAACCAGATTATTGGGTCATCATTAGCAGAAACTCAATCGCTGCATTAAAGTCACCTTTCATAGCACATGAGCAGTTTGTGATAGAAATCTGGGCAGTTGTTTATGGAGACTGTAAGTTTGTCTTAGAAGCCCTCCCAGAGGCCTTTGTTCACCTTTCTTCAAACACCATTTTGTCTCCTGTTCTGTCAACTGGAACCTCATGATCTTTCCCTGGAGTTGATGCTGCCCATTTTTCAGATGACGAACTCCTTTCCCCAGAACTCCAGACTCTTCTCCTGCAATTAGTAATTTGGATATTTTAAAATTATACTGCAGTTTGAAAGATTTAGCTCTAGTGTAACTTGTACTTTCAATGCTACTTTTCAGTGGAAGGAGATCTCTAATCCCTTTTTTTTTTAAAGATCTTATTTATTTATTTGACAGAGAGAGAGAGATCACAAGTAGGCAGAGAGGCAGGCAGAGAGAGAGGAGGAAGCAGGTTCCCCACTGAGCAGAGAGCCCAATGCGGCCTTGATCCCAGGACCCTGAGATCATGACCTGAGCTGAAGGCAAAGGCTTTAACCCACTGAGACACCCAGGAGCCCTCTCTAATCCCTTTAATGGGGGTTTATCTGACGCCCAGACTTACTCCCCCCCCCCCATTTATTCTCCTTCTTAAATGTCTCATCTTGCCAATAAAAAACCTTATTTGGTGGATGGGCACTTGTGACAAGCACTTGGTGTTGTACGTAAGTGATGAATCACTAGATTCTACTCTTGAAACCAGTACTATACTATATGTTAACTAACCAGAGTTTAAATAAAAATTTGGAACAAGGGGCACCTGGGTGACTCAGTTGGTTAAGCGACTGCCTTCGGCTCAGGTCATGATCCCAGAGACCTGGGATCCAGCCCGCATCCAGCTCTCTGCTCAGCAGGAAGCCTGCTTCTCCCGCTCTCACTCCCCTGCTTATGTTCCTTCTCTAGCTGTGTTTCTCTCTGTCAAATAAATAAAATCTTAAAAAAAAAAAATTGGAACAAAGACCCCATTGGTTATTTTTTAATTTTTGTCTTTGTTCATGAAGAGTTTCTTTCTTCACCAAAGAACTATTTGTCATGTTTTCCCCCTCCTCTACATGGGCCCTAGTTTTGTACTCAGGATTTTACTCTCTGCTGTTACACTAGGTCCCACAGCCAATGGGTCCTGAGTGAGAGCATTTTGTTCCTGGACACAGTGGGCCCAAAGACTTCTCCTGGCAAAAAGAGCAATGCCTCCCCATGCTTCTTTGTGTGGGATCTCTGTAGGCACTTCCAAAATAAGTGAGCAGATTCTGAATTGCATCCCTAAGGTCTGCCTCTGCTTTCTTCAAGTCCAGCTGGACTTTTGTTTTCTTTAGCCTGCCTCCATGTCCCCAAAATTTGGTAATGGAATGAGGGACCTATTCCACACTATCTCAGGGGTCCATGTAGAGTGGTTTCTAGCTGCCTCCACTTTTGGCCTTGGGGAATAAAATTTCTTTCTGTCCATCAAAGCTATACCTTCTTTTTCAGTGTGGAGATTGTCAGTGGTGACAGTCTCATGACTATGAGACCACGCCAACACTGAGTTTGCAGTTTTCATGCACCGGTGTTCTGTTCCTAGACTTCCATCCTTGGAATGGGGGAGGGGGGAGCTGGACTTTGCTGGACAAGCCAGTTCTGAGCTTAACCTGTGATGCATTTTCTCTTAAGAAACCTTTGGTTCTCCATGTAATCTGGCTTCTATTTTCAATGCCTTTTAGTCTGTAAGACATATTAGTATATGTTTGGACTCATACTGAAGACCAGGTTCAAGTTCTTCCCCATCACATTCATGCAGGGCACCCAAATCAGATGATGTGTCCCCTGACCTCTGCTTAAGTTTCTGTGAGCAGATAACAAGGCTCTGTCTTATGAGTGTCAGCTCTGGCCCAAATAAATCATGTGACACCACATTTCTTCATTTGGTCAGACTAATTTATTTATTCAGAGTACAGGAGGGAAAAGGATCTCTCTCTTCACCGCTAGTCTAAATATCCTCTTAGTCAAGCTGCCTGCTTTGTTATGGGCTTGGGGAGAGTGGATGGCAGGGCATATGGGAATTCTCATGAATCTGTGATTTTTATTACAAAGTCTTAGTTGCACACTCTAGACTAATAGATAAGAACAGGGTGAGTGGAATCTTCTTCCATAGTTAAGGTCAGATGAGAAAAAAATTGGGAGAAGTGGGGTAAATACTAAATGAGCATGAATTTAGGGATAGGGGAAGAGTGATCCACATATTTGGCAGGCAGAGTAGGATTTTGTGGCACTCTCAGGATGGATGGCAAAACTTAGACATTCAGAAAGCTTCTCTGACTCTGACCCTCGGAATGGAAACATGAAGATGATGGCTTGACAAAGTGGCGTCCAATTGTGTCAGAACTAAGTGAAACAAGTCTGACCTAGTTAAAAATAGAAGCCTCTAGAATAGTAATGGCAAATAGAGGAAAGAGGTTTTAAGTTGAAATTAATTATTCCCCAAATGACTTTACTTTCAATTATTTCCTCATTTTAGAATCTTTTATAATCCTGAGTTTTCTGCATGCTCATAGAGAACATAATTTTTATCAACTTTTCACATTTGGCCACTGGGTAAAGGCAATGCCACAAGAGAAAGGGAACAGAGGATATGGAAAATATTCTGCTTCCAGAAGTGGGCCCTAAGAAGGCACTAGGTCTTAGACTCTGAGACGGGAACTCAGGTTTCAGGAGAAAATGAGAGATTTCTGGGCAGAAAGTTTGTGTACAATGTCTCCAATGTACATAACAGAAATTTTCTTGTTAATCTACAAGATGTCTGGAATTAATGTTTTATCTCTATATGAGCATTTATTTTAAATAATCTTCAGTGAATTTAGGAAGTTTCTATTATACCCTATAATAAAATGTTGGTAAATATGATTAGAGGGTTAATAGGGGCTGGTCCCAACTAAGAACAGGAGATTTTAAGATTTTTAATTTACTTAATCAGAGGTTGACAACTCATAGAATGTATTTCTTTCAAAATAGTTTCTTTTTCGGCGAGGGGTGGGGTGGGGTGTGGAGCTCCAAATCTAGTAAGGTTAGGGTTAACGTGTTGCCAGAGAACAGTGTCATTAAAAATGAGAAATTCTTAGGTCAGAATCAATAGCAGTTTCAACAAAGGATGTTTCGTAAAAGTCCTTAATCAGTGAATTGTTTTATGCAACTGGTTCTGGAGATTTTGAAGACAGTCTTGAGGGTTCATGAATGCTAAGTGGAGTATGTCTCTGACTGTTGTCTCCATATAATTTCATTGGTGTTTCAAACTGAGGATCAGGGGAATGGGCAATGAATTTTGGAACATTGAAAAAACTAAAAAAATAAAAATTAAAAAAAACAAAAACAAAAAACAAAACAAAGCAAAGTGAGGATCACGATGGTGGGAGGATTGCTAAAACTGTGTCATAATATTGGTGCAGAAGATTTTATTCTCCTGTCAGGCTGTATCTTAGTGTTTCTTTAATATGAAAGCCCCCATATCACACTGATGGGGAAATCAAAGCCCTAGTCTGGTTATCTTCTATCTCAGAGTGGTCATAAAATATTAATACCCTGATTGAGCTTGTCTTGCTGGTAAATTGAATGGATTGAACTAGAATTTTAAAGTCATATCCAATTCTAATGGTATGATTCTTAACCTGATTATCAGCTAATCGGGGGCGAAGAGATTTAGATCTTTAAAATATTGTGGCTTCTGGAGCACCTGGGTGGCTCAGTCAGTTGAGCCACTGAATCTTGATTTCTGCTTGGGTCAAGATGTCACAGTCATGAGATGCAGCCCTGAGTCACACTGTATGCTGAGTTTGGAGCCTGCTTAAGATTCTCTCTCTGTCCCTCTTCCCTCTGCATCCCACTGCTAGGGTGATGATGTGCACACACTCTTTCTCAAAAAATAAAATACAACAAAATATTGAATCTTTCCATTGGGCTCATTATTCATTTTATTCCTATGTCATTTAACAGTTTTATAGTTTAGTGCTTATTTAGTATAAACTTTTATACTTGGTATTTTAGAATTGTTTTGTTGCTATGGTGGGAAAGCTAATATCATCCTATATCACCAAGCTCTCTCATAATTTCTACAAGGTTTTTCTGTTGACAGTCTTATATTTTCTAGGTAGGTACAGTAAGATACCTCATGTACCTAACATCTAGAGTAGATAATTTTTTAGCACTCTGTCCTCTAGATGTCAAAATTATTTTCAGTAATAATCATGAAATGAAATAAGTAGTGATAATGGTCAGAAAAGAAAGGCAGACAGATTCAATACTTTTTAAGTTGAAGTTTATACTTATATACATGTCAGTTAAAATTAATATTAAAAATAACATAAATATTACAATACACAGAAAAAATCTTTGGGTTAATAGTGTTTAATTAATGTATTTTTTAAAAAGAGAAGAATTAATATCTATCTCTCTATATATAGTCTTTCTTGCTAATAAATAACCTTACAATTTCTATTTTCAAGCCTTAACTTCTGCAAATTTGTCGATTAAGCTTTGGAAAAATGAATCTTGGTATATTCATGTTTAATAGTAGAGCTAGGTTTATTAATCCATTTTTGCTCACAGTAGATAGACTTTTAATTAGTTCTTTTTTTTAAAGATTTTCTTTATTTGACAGAGAGAAACACAGCCAGAGAGGGAACACAAGCAGAGGGACTGAGAGAGGGAGAAGCAGGCTTCCCGCCGAGCGGCGAGCCCGATGTGGGGCTCGATTCCGGGTCTCCGGGATCATGACCTGAGCCGAAGGCAGTTGCTTAACCAACTGAGCCACCCAGGCACCACCAATTAGTTTTAATTTTAAAGTTTCCTTTCACATGAAGCAGGACATATACAAATAGGAAAAGTCTTAAATATAAGAATAACAATTTCAGTGATTTCCAAAGATCCTATTTCTTTTTTTTTTAAGATTTATTTATTTGAGGGAAAGAAAGCATGGAAGGAGGGACAGAGGGAGAGGGTGAGAGATAATCTCAAGCAGACTCCCACTAAGTGTGGTGCCTATGTGGGGCTTTGAGCTCATGACCCTAAGATCATGACCAGAGCCAATACTAAGAGTTGGATGCTCAACCAAGCGAGCCACTCAGGCACCTCAGATACTATTTCTTAATACAGTCCACAAATTGCAATACTGTCAATGTCCATGTTTCTTAGGGATTAATTCTATCAGCTTCTGAATATCTCTGTATTTAAAAAAGTTCCACTAAAACATCCTCATTAGAAAGTCATTGTAAATTTATATTACATTTGGTTGAAATACCCAAAACTTTTCTTCTTTTGAAAAAATCGGAGGAACTAGTTGAATAATATCAAACATTATCATTATTTGATCCATTGCTGTAAAGCAAGTGTTAAGTTCTTAGGGAAATGATCAAAGCATTCAAGCCCAGTATCTTTTGTCTTTCTCCTGGCATTCATACAATGACAGAATTAAATGAAGTCCAGTTCACTTTCTTTATCTTTGTAATTACTTTGATATTATTATATTTTGTTTAAAATATGTTCTTTAAATGCAGGAATACATAGTGGAATAGAGGTTCTAGACATGAACAATGCCTGAAGCAACTTTGACTAATTCTGAACTGTTATGAATTCCTCTCAATAGAAATCGATGTAACTGAGTCCTCTGTTAGGGGCTGACCATATATCTAAGAATTCTCCATATGGCTTCCATATATATTATAAGTTATTAAAAGATAAATAATAAAATGCGCTAATTTAAGACATATGTATATTTACAAAAACAGTCACCAAGGCTGTAGCTTTAAAACTTAGACCAACAATATATATATTTTTTCAGAGATAAGTATTTTATCACTGACATTGTTTAGAGTCAATGGGGGAGAGTTGCGGGCTCATAGTAATAATAAAAGCAGACTGAGTTTTAGTGGTTTTGCTTCTGTTTTGCAGTTTTGGTTTTTTTTTTTTAAAGGATTTTATTTATGTATTTGAGAGAGAGACCATAGCTGAGCTAAGCAGGGAGTCTGCCTGCCAAAGGGCTCAACCCTAAGACCCTAAGATCATAGCCTGAGCCAAGAGCATCTGCTAAACCAACTGAGCCCCCCAGTGCCCCATGTTTTGTTGTTCTTTACAAACAACAGATACCTTTTTGTATCTGAAGTGAACCCCTCCCTATATCATTATAGCAGTGATAATGGGCATTCTTGAATAGCGCCTGACTGAAATGAGATTTTCTCTAATCTTTCCATTACATTTAAGTTTTCCATAGCTATTTTGTACATAACCCATTACCAAGCAAAAAAAGATTCCTTCCATTACTAATTTACTATTTTTTAATAAAAAGATTCCTCCCGAAGCGCCTGGGTGGCTCAGTTGGTTAAGCGACTGCCGTCGGCTCAGGTCATGATCCCGGAGACCTGGGATGGAGCCCCACATCGGGCTCCCTGCTCGGCGGGAAGCCTGCTTCTCCCTCTCTCACTCCCCCTGCTTGTGTTCCCTCTCTAGCTGTGTTTCTCTCTGTCAAATAAATAAAATCTTTAAAAAAAAAAAAAGATTCCTTCCATTACTAATTTACTAGTTTTAATAGTATTTTTTCCATTACTAATTTACTATTTTTTAATTTACTATTTTTTACTAATTTACTATTTTTAATAAAACTCAGTGCTGAATTTTATGAAATGATTTTCTGTTTCCATTGTAATGTTTATATGGTTCTTATTCTTCAATATGTAAATACCACATTAACAGTTTTCCAGCTATTGAAGCATCCTTGAAGTTTTGGGATAAACCTACTTCATAATGTATTTTTCTTTTACATATTGCTTTTAGTAACTTGCTAGTATTTTGTTTATAAGCATTTATAAGCAATATGGGTCGGGGCGCCTGGGTGGCTCAGTTGGTTAGGCAACTGCCTTCGGCTCAGGTCATGATCCCGGAGGCCCAGGTTCCAGTCCCACATCGGGCTTCCTGCTCAGCGGAAAGCCTGCTTCTCCCTCTCTCACTCCCCCTGCTTGTGTTCCCTCTCTAGCTGTGTTTCTCTCTGTCAAATAAATAAAATCTTTAAAAAAAAAAAAAAGCAATATGGGTCTAGAAGTTCTTTTTTTGAGTGTTACTCTTTTTTAGTTTTGTTATCAGGGTCACATCTCAGTGAATCCATTTGGAAGGTTTCCACATTTTAGGGCATCTGTAAGAATTTATGAAACTGGAGCCGGGGTGGCTCAGTCCTTAAGCGTCTGCCTTCATCTCAGGTCATGATCCCAGAGTCCCTGGATCGAGCCCTGCATAGGTCTCCCTGTTCAGCAGGAAGCCTGCTTCTGCCTCTCTCACTCCCCCTACTTGTGTACCCTCTCTAGCTGTGTTTCTCTCTGTCAAATAAATAAGTAAAATCTTTTTAAACAATTTATTAAACATAGTAATAGCCTGCTCCTTGTAAGCTCGGTCTTTTTTTTTTAAGAAGTTGTTTTATATTTTATCTCCTATCATTCCCAAAATTAAGTTTATGATATTGCAAGACAGAGTTTATTTCAATTTAAAATGGAGATGTGTTACCCTCTTCAATCTCTCTCTTGGAAACGTCGTTACCAGTTGATTCGTCCAATAGCACTGTTGTGTTGGTGTGATGTATCCTCTCTGTGTGGATTGACTGTGTTGACTTTAGTTTCTCTCTTGCTGGTGGTTTTTCTCAAATGCCTGCCAATTCTCAGTTATCTCTTTTCATGTGTAAATGAGGTTCTAGGTTGAACAGTATTGGTATCTGAAACAGAGTTTCAAGATATCTGCAGACAGGGAAATGTTGCTAATGGCATTTGAAAGCCCTTCTCATCACTTCGCACTTTTCACTCCCAGGCCATGAGAAACAAACAGGCCCTGGGACAGTTGTAGCGAAGATTAGAGTGGATAAAAAATGATCCCTTCTTCCTGATCCAAAAGTATTCATTTTTAAGGATAGTGTCATTAGTACGGAACTATCTTTAATATCTGCACATGGTGCTGAAAACTTAGATATTTACTAAAATCCAGTTAAATTTCCTTTACTTTTTTGTTCAGTGAGTCAGAGATAACCAAGGTTCTGTTTTTCTTTAAAAAATGTGAGGAAGAATATTCCATTTACATTGACATATTCAAATCTAGTTTCCCACCCATGAGAAAGGAGTAAAGCAGTTTCCAAATTCTTGGTTTCCTTCAGATAGAATTGCAACCATTATAACACAAATTTTGGCTTCAAATGTTTGTCATGGAATACATAGGAGAAAAATATATTAGAAATCAAATAATATTTTAAATTAAAAAACAATTAGAGCCGGGATTCCCCTAAATTCCCAGGGAGGAATCCCCATGATAAGACACATTAGTCAGTGCTTACAGTCCTAGTCAGTGCATTTGGAAAGCAAAGTGGTTCTCTAGGCTATGTGGAATCCACCCTTTCCTCTGTTTTTGCACCGATGCCAGTACACTAAGAAGCTTCTTATGAGATGTGGAATTCAGACCGTTGTTTTACCTCAGAAGGCTGTGAATCTGACTTTTGCCAGAATGTCCACAAAGTGATCTCCCACATTTCCATTATTTGCCAGTTCTTAACGTTTTTTGTGAGTGCCAAGGTATCCATGCTGAGGACTCTGCCAAAGCTGCCCTGTGCTCTTGATATTGCACAAACATTTTAGTCAAGTGGTAATTTCAGGGTTTTGTTCTAAGACTTGAGAATGGGACAGTGATGGATAGTTGGGCACCTGCCTCTCAAGTAGTGGTCTAAGACCCTTTGATCTTTCAAACTTTCTTTTCCCCTCACTTCCCTGTTTCCTTAAGATGAGTTCTTTCCAGTAAGTTCCTAGGTATTTTATGCAGATCAACCCTTGACAGATCTATCATGGGTGTTCTCAGACAAAATCCTTTCTCAATCACAGAATACAATCAGTTTAGCATGCCAAGCTTGGAACCAGATGAAAGGGCAAATAATGAACACAGGATAGTATATAGATAATGTTCTGTTTTAAAAATCTGGGGCTTGGGTTGTAGACACAGATGTTCATTTTGCTATTATGTTTTATAATTTACATAAAACATATACACACATATGTATGAAAAATTTCAAAAATAAAAATAAAAAAAGGCCAAGTGAAAAAGTCAATAGCAAATTCTAGGATCTCTCCCTACCCAAAGAATTAATTTTTGAAATAAATCATGGGTACACAGACTAAGACTGCACACATGCATTTATATACAGATGGCTGGTTTACATGGTATAACCTGATAATTTTGTTAAATTCCACCTGTTCTTTGGATTTCCAACTCTGTTTTATATCTGAGTTCAGAATTACTCTACCTTAAACTCACCTCTCACATAGGCTCTGCTCTGAAGAGAAAATTGTGGGTGAAGTTGCTCCCTTTTGCTTAACTAATGCGTTAACATATACTGAAGCAACAGGTTCTTTGATTGTCATCTTGAATCATACAGAAACTCTGAACCTAGAAGGAGATGGGAGAAGTGAAACGCCAGTATGTTTCAGTAGGGGAGACAGGCCTAACAATCAAAATCCTGGCTGACTGGGATTGGTGCAGGAATAAGAGGGACTGCCCTGTCATTTCCTTGTTCACTTTTCTCATTTTCTTTCGGTCTAGATTAATTGCTTTTATTTCCTGATTACTCCCCTTGACTAAAGGCTTCATTCCCCTCCCATGCATCCTTCATGTTAACGTTCTAAAACACAAATTTGGGCAGTCATTCTCTTCTTAAAAATCTTCAGTGGTTCCCTATTGCCACAGAATAAAATACAAATTCCTTAGAATGATATTCAAAATCATTTCCTCTCCCTCATTCTACCTTTTTTTTACAGTATGTATTGGTGTTTGGGAGCTCACATGCTGACCTGGTTTCAAATCTTGAGTTTACCACTTACTTGTTGCATAACTTTGGGTGAGATACCAAGCTTTTCTTTGTCTTGATTTCCTCTTCTAAAATAATATTAATCCTAACTTTGCATAAGATTGTTTTGAAGGATAATGGAATTAATACATATTCCTACATGCTAAGTCCTCAATAACTGGTAGCAATTATTATAAATTTCATGTGACACTAATCTACATGAAACATGTGCTGAACTATATTAAAGTATTTACGGTTCCCAGAATGTGCTTGGCAATACTCTCCATCCTCTAAATGCCACAGTTTTGCTTATTCTATCCTGGAAGTTGCAAATTTAAGTATTTTCAGGCACCTGTCAAAGCAGGGATGGGGATTGTGTGACTTGGAAGAGCTTAGGCCTTTTAAGATATATATTTTAATACTATGCTGAACAAAGGAATCATATCTGTCATTTCTCTCGACTTTTATGGAAAATTATAACCCATCACTCATGGCCAAAAGCAAATATTATTTCTTCCATTGACCTCTTTGATTTTCTCCTTCTTTTATACTCAGAGAGTGCTGATGTATTCATACTCCCACCATAATGTTTATAATATTATAATTTAGTTTCCTACATAATTGTCTGCCCCCTTATGTTTTTAGTGTGTATTATTTTTTGTGTATTTTTGCAAATTTCTTGTGTATTTTTGCTCTTCCAAGACCTAGCCAGTGTTTATTATACTTTTTTGAATGAATTATGATAGTACCTGGGATACATGGAATATGGAAAATCGATATGAGTAATGATGAAAAAGGTTAAGAAGCTTAGCTAGTGGGGTAAGCAAAGGCAAAGGTAAACTGCTCCCTATGTTTGTGTTTACTTTGGCTAGACTCTCACTTAATGGATTGTTGCCCTGCTCTGTCTTTGGGCAAGTGTTGTTAGCAACATCCCCATTAAGCCTCTGCCAATTCAGCAAGGCAAGTAATTAGAAGGATTTTTTTGTTTTGTTTTGTTTTGTTTTTTTTGATAAAGTAATAGACTTTATTTCCTATAGGAGGTTGGTGAGGTTTTTGGTGTAAAAATTAGCAAGAATCATCAGTCATTGATAAAAATATTCAATAAAAGATTATTTTTTAGATTTGGTAAAGATGGTGATTTTCTTGTTTCTTCCAGATAGTTTTTGTCAAACAAAATGGCTGAAATGTCAATAATTTACCCAATTGACATGCTTCTGTTTCTATATACAACAGACAAACCAGAGCTAAATAATAGCTCCCTCCTAAACACACACACACACACACACACACACACACACACACACACAAGAATACAAAACAAAATAAAAAACAAAACTGATAAACTAAAGCCAAAAGCATCAATAAGAAAGGAGGCAAGTGCCTGATGTGTGGCATCCTCCGCTGGACTATTCAGGCCCCACTGCTGCTTGAGGGGCACCTGGACACAGTTCTCACCTGTTTACTGCCCAGTCCTTGTGATTCATCAGCAGTTTTGCTGGGAGCTCTCACTTGTTTCTGGGTGTATCAATCAGTGTGAGCTGCACTAACAAAATATTGTGGATTGGGTGGCTTAAACAACAGCAATTCCTTTTGTCATAGTTCTGGATGTTGGAAAGTCCACAGCCAAGGTCTGACATGGTTCCTTTTCCACTGAGAGCTCCCTTCTGGCTTGCAAATGGCTGCCATTTCCTGTGTGCTCACATGACCTCATCTCAGTGCACTCACCAAAAAGAGGGAGAGAGAGAGAGAGAGATCTCTTTTACTTCTCATAAGGCCACCAAATCTTATTAGAATGAGGCCCCCCTCTTAGGACATCGTTTAATCTTAAATCCCTTCTGAAGGCCCTATATCCTGATAGACACTAGAGGCTGTGGTTTCAAAATATGAATTTGGGGAGGGCGTGTGTAATTAAGTCCACAGCCCTGGAGAAATGTCCTTTTAATTTGCTCTGAGTACCAATCACAAAATCATTCTCTTTCTTTTTGGTCAAAACTTTTTAAAAAATTACATCATAAGTACTGACTTTCTATCTTTTGAAATTCTCTACACATGTTATTTCTAACTTTAATGAATCTAGTGAGTCTCAATTATTATTGGGGGAAGGTCTCAGCAAATAAGATGTCTTTCAAGACCTTAAATAAAAGCATCCATAACGGGAAAGAAATTAAGGTAAAGACCTTCTCAAACAACTCTGAACAATGTTTTTACCCATATTGATACCTCCCTGAAAAAACAAAATCTCTGAGTTTTTTTGTGATCATGTCCAACATTAAACACAACACTAGCAACTTTGTACTGATTCTTCTTAGCCCAAATTCTTAAGAACCCCAAATCTGATGGCATAAAAATAGTTCTAAGTAATCCAATTGACATCCTTAATGCAATGGATTAAGCAAACAAGAGGAAAGGAGATATTTTTAAATACATCTTTTGGTGTTTCCAATAAAACCTGATTTTTTTTTCCCCCATCTCCCTGAGACCCCCAGTCCTTCCTGGAAACTTTACTGTCATGATAGTCCCTGCACAGTGACACCACTACCAGACCTGGCTGTTTGTTTCTGAGGAAGAGCAGCTGTGTGACAGACTGTCTGAACAGTCCCCGTTTAGGGAAGCAGCACGGATCTCTGACACCGAGGCAGTTGCGCACCAGCTGGCTCTGCGCTCCATGCTTTGCTATTCCTGGATGATTTACCTGTTCTCAGCCCTGTCACCTTACTGTTTCTGCCATCTAATTAAAAACCCATGTTATTGGATTCACTCTGCTACAAATTAGCAATGCTATCTGTGTTCTTTCTGAGCCCAAACTGGCCATTTTTACTTTATGATACATGATTTATTTTTAAATTTATACAAGATGCTTGATTATTTATTTGTGGTATATTTTAGCTCTCTTGTGGAGTCTCGATCAGAGTAATCCTCTTCTAATGTATTCATATAGAGTGAAGATCTAAATTTCCTAATCAAAATCATGTCAGCAAAAGTAGAGCTGCTCTTATGATAACATTTTAGTCTAGAAAATGATTTTCCTTTAAAAGGGATTCAATGGACATGATGACATAAAAAGAAGCAGCAAAATTACACACAATCAGTTCACATAATCAAAACAGCAATGTTTTATATTCAGCCAGGATTTCTTTTTTACTATAATAAATGGAACAAAATAGTCCTTTTGGAATTCTGCAACTGTGTTATGGCTACAAATGCAATACTACTAGCATTCTACAGAATTAGGGACAAGCATTTTCAAAACTTTAGAAGAAAGGAACCCATTGAGACATTGAGTCCCCAAATATACATTTGGATGAAATTTCATCACTAACAGTGATCTTCTACTTTCACTTTAACTTTGTTGGGAACCCGCCATTAAACCAAGATTAGTCTATCTGAGAAAGGCCTAATTCATACAAGCGGTCAATTCAAATGATTGCATTTCAATCATAGCAACCTAGAAAAGAAATTTTATCCTAATGTATACATTGAAAGTGAATAAGATCTAAGGAACCTTTCTAGATCTGTCAGAAAAGTAGTCCTGTCTTGTGGGATACTCCAATGGGCTTTGTGCCTGTTTCTGTCCCTACAGTATTCTAGAAGAGTGTGTCATAGGGCATGTCTAGCTTCTCAGAAAGACTGGAGTTCTGTGAAGCAGCTCTCATGTGTCGTATATCATTACAATCCTAGAACCTAGCCTGGGCCTGATGTATGGTAGGTGCTCAGAAAATGATTGTTGATTGACTTTATGGAAACCAAAGGGACATGGATTACTGTTCACAGGGAGTAAGGTGCTAGGTTACTTGCTTTCACGAGATGTAAGAATGATAGTCTCCTCTCCCTATAGAAGAGGCTAAATCAATTTCATGAATACGTGTGCATAATTATAATCAAAGCTCTGCTTCTTTTTTATTAAAGTTTCTTTGATTCAGCATCACACACACACACATCTTTTATGAATTTGACCTGGTTAGATAACTGCTTCCTATTCAATAATCAAATTATCCTTTGGTCTCTTCTAGACTTTTGATTTTAAGGATTTTATCTATGCAGCACGTTTCTTTACTTTTTACTGTGAACTATAACAAACTTTGTGTAAATTTTGGAAATATCAGTTTACATACTGAAGTGGGTGTATTGGGGATGTATTAGAGATGGAGTGACAGAGTTGCTGGAGAATTTAAAGAGTCTGGAGGCATTCCTCAGTAGCCAGGCTGCCTTTAATGTGCAGATACAGACTGCCACAAATACAGAAGCTTTTGTTATGAGCCTGGAGTCACCAAGAAGTTTTAAGGGATAAAAGAAAATTTTAAGGGCACCTGGTGGCTCAGTGGGTTAAAGCCTCTGCCTTCGGCTCAGGTCATGATCTCAGAGTCCTGGGATGGAGGCCCGCATTGGGCTGCTCTCTGCTCGGAGGTGAGCCTGCTTCCTCTCTCTCTCTCTGCCTGCCTCTCTGCCTACTTGTGATCTCTGTCTCTGTCAAATAAATAGTTTTTTAAAAATCTTTATTAAAAAAAAGAAAATGTTAAGGTATAAGGAGAAAAAGGGCTTAAATCCCCAGAGACAGTCGGTCTAGCTTCCTTTTCCCTAAAGCCATTTCTTTCTGCTTCAAACTAAGGGTGTCAAGAAAAATGACTTTTCCTCTCCATGAAAGCAAACTGGAAAGTTTCATAAATATTCTCGGATCAGAACAGAGCAGCCTGTAAATGGGAAGTTGTCAGAGATTACTTTGTGACTTAGAACTAGCATCATAACTGGCTGATGTTAAACCGGTAAGCTTAGAGCAACAGGGAATCTAGCCAAGGTGGTCAGTAAGACAAAAACATGAGCAAGCAATAAAGTTGTTGACGGAAGCATGCCCGGGAAGAAAATTGCTTTTGCAATTTGAGGAAACAGCCTAATAGGTAGCTGAAGAGAAAGTACCGTGTTCAGTGTCTATACTGATAGCAGCAGGAAATGGGTACAAGAAAGGAGGCCCAGAGTCGGAAAATGCACTAGGAGAAGAGGATAAAGAACAATAGAACTAGTATTAAAGTTCTCCTATTGAAGTGAAAAAATAACCTGTGAACATAGAGAGGGAAGCTAACTTCTATTTATTGCTTATAGGAAATGTTAATGTAGAGCCCAAGAACTGGCAATCTGATTAGGGAATAAAGAGAAAGGAGTCCAAAAAGAGGCTGAAGTCTTGATTTTGCATGTAGTTTTCTCACAAAAGTGTATAAGTCTTTGTATAGACTACACATCTATTTTTGTGTTTTACAGTAGGAACTTGTGGTTTGCATTTATGTGCTTTTTTCTAAATTTTTTCTGAGCTTGAAAATCTTCTAGTTTATATTATTTGTGATCCTTATTTTAATTCAAAAATATATTTAATGATGTTATGTATCTATTTGCTTAAATAATCCTCAATTATAGATTAAGGCAGATATTTAAAATTAAAAATATATGTCTAAGTTAATTATATACATGTAACAATTTAACCACCAATGTAATTAATTACATAATGTATTTTATTTATAAATTTATAATTAGGTGTATGATGTCTACATTAATTATGTACATATATTTATTTGTTAGTTTAGGCATCTTCTAACTAATTATAAGAAGTTATAAAATGTATTTTTTCGCTAAAAATATCATTTAATTCCTCTGAATGGATCAACACTTTCCCCTTTAGTTCCTAAAGAAACTCTTCAAGCATCATAAACTATACACAACTGAATTCGGGAGGACCCAACCAACACTAGGTATATTGTCTGGAAACATTTTATTGCATCTTATGCCATCTATCTTGAAAAAGGCAGCACAGGGCGCCTGGGTGGCTCAGTCATTAAGCGTCTGCTTTTGGCTCAGGTCATGATCCTGGAGTCCTGGGATCGAGCCCTTCATCAGGCTCCACGGGAAGCCTGCTTCTCCCTCTCTCACTCCCCCTGCTTGTGTTCCCTCTGTAGCTGTGTTTGCCTCTGTCAAATAAATAAATGAAATCTAAGGAAAAAAAAAAAGGCAGCACAGTGCCTTATGAGCACTGGGCTTTGAATGCACGATGGATTACATATTTGTATGTTTCTCCTATACAGGTGACACAGCTGCTATTTTGGCAAGGTGTTTGCATCAGGTCTAACTTGCTGTAAAATAGCTTTGCTCCTTGGCCTATGTGATCTGGTGAACTCCATGATATTAGATGGGTCAATGGTAGGGAAAATGGCATGTCAATTTTATGGCAAGCTCCAGTTGGCAACTCACAACACAGACAACATTCTCTCTCCTCTCTTCCTTTTCTTCTTTACTAAGTACTTTCCATCCTATTATATAATTGGACACCTTTATTTCTTTCGAAGCTACTACATGCTTTTGTATTTTTGCAGCATTTCCTGCCTTGATTTTTGATTCTTGGGTGTGATAGGAAATTTTGTGGAAATCATAAATAGTCCTGGTTCCAACTGATGCTTACATATGGAGAGAACCTTCTTTTAAGATACTCTCCAAGTGTGTAAGGCACACATCAGTGAGTGTGATGCTAGAAACCTGCAGGCAATAAAAAAAAAAAAAAAGCTTAAAAATGAGTAAATACAGGTTTGCCAGGGTGGAGCATAATTTTAGCCAAACTGCAAACAGTAACGGTTTAGTTGGAAGCCTGATTGACTTTTGGTCCATTCCCTCTTTATCATTAAGGTACCCCAAAGATCAAATAACAGCATTTGATACCTTGAATTACCGACTAAACTTTTGTACCACTGAAAATGCACATTGGATGCTTGGATAGAATTGCGGGGGAAGGACTGCCCTTGTCATCTGTTAAGTTATACATGTATGTATGCTGCTCACAGTTAAGATATATTTCCTTTCAAGAGAAAGAGGAGAGGTTGAAAGTACAAAAAAAGAAAAAAAGAAAAAAACAACAAAACAAAACAAAACCCCACAAAGAACTCTTCTATTTTTTTTCTTCACAAATGGCATAAAAGATCACCCAACGGTTTTTAATTTAATAAATTTGGAAACATTATTAATATTTGGAGGCTGTTTTAGCTCATCTTATTCACTATAACATTTGCAGAAATAACTGCAACTAATAAGAAAAACAATTACAAATGTTCTTTAAGGAACTGAATTGATCATAGATAGAGCCTCTTTATTTTATTATTTTTAACCTAAGACTTCAAATGGTTGATTATGTAAGTCAAGGAGAAGGATATTAAAAAGCGTCTAGTCTAAATCCCTGTATTTTACAGATAATAGAAGTGTGGTCCAGGAAGGGTGACTAGTTCATGGAAGTGGAACAAAAACCTGTATCTTCCGACTCCCTATCCCTATGCCTTATTTCACTACATGAAAGAAACAAGACAGGAAATACTAGGGATGACTTCGTCATTGTTGTGTAAGCACGCTTTTGATTGGTGCATTTACCAAATGTGCATGATAATTATTGCTTGAGGGTAATATGAAGGCTGATGGATTTGTGATTAGATTTTTCACATAGTAAGCAGACTTACTGGATACTATTATCTTTAAAGCAAATATGAAATTCATTTCAAACTGGAGAGTATCTTAAATATACAAAATAGCAGAGGAGAAGGAGGAAGGACTTGAGAACAATGACTTTCGAAGATATGATTAAATTTTGATGTTCGGATGTTCCTTCACCTACAAATCACTTGATAAAATTGACCTAAAAAGTTTTTTTCTCATTCTCTCTCCTCAGCTCCCAACCATGTCATTTAACTAGCAGAAATGCAGCCTATTTGTACTTTTTCCCTTCTGCATCAGTTTCGATTCCTTTTTATATACTTGCTTTTATCTAGGTGTCAGATTCTCTCTAAATGATAGATTGTAATCTCAGCTATAGAAAAATGAAACCTACAAAATGGATGGATTTGATTTTAAGAGATGTGGTCCTAGTCAGCTGGCAGCTAGAGAGGAGAGCTTCTAGTGAGTCTTGGCATTTTATGTGTTTTACATTAACTCTTGGTCTCATGCATATAAAAATATTTTGTAAGAAATTTCTTCTGTTGTGTTTTGTAATATTATTTCAAGAATTCTTCCTCCTCAGGTCTTTTAGGATAATCCCAAAAGTCTGGCAGTTTTTGAATCAGAATGTGAATTATGATCTGAAAAACAGCCCATTTCTGTCACTTCAAGAAATGCCAGTTAGTCATTTATTCAATCTTTTTATATATTGAGAATTTACTAATATTATATATTGGGAATCTTTACAGATTTTACTTATTTATTTGACAGAGAGAAACACAGCGAGGGAGGGAACACAAGCAGGGGGAGGGAGAGAGGGAGAAGCAGGCTTCCCACCGAGCAGGGAGCCCAATGGGGACCTCGATCCCGGGAAGCCAGGATCATGACCTGACCCCAAGGCAGAGGCTTAACGACTGAGCCACCCAGGTGCCCCAATATACTGGGAATTTTTAGCAGTGTGAATGAGGAATGAATAAGACTTTTATGGAACCTATCATCTAATGGAGGAAGCAGTGAAGTACAGAGACCATTATACCATGGTGTGACACACCTAATCATAGGGGTATAGAAACCATGCTGGGGCGCCTGGGTGGCTCAGTTGGTTAAGCAACTGCCGTCGGCTCAGGTCATGATCCCAGAGACCTGGGATCGAGTCCCACATCGGGCTGCCTGCTCAGCAGGCAGCCTGCTTCTGCCACTCTCACTCCCCCTGCTTGTGTTCCCTCTCTGGCTGTGTTTCTCTCTGTCAAATAAATAAAATCTTAAAAAAAAAAAAAGAAAAAAGAAACCATGCTAGATGGAATAAAGTTGTGACTTCTCTAAGTCAAGAACTGTGCTGAAAACATGCTTGGGTTTTAACTTTAAAAATGTATCTGTGTATTGAGTGAAAGGTCTGTGCAGATCCTATGATCCTGCTTCAATGAATCAGACAAGCATCACACACTTTCAAGTTCTTATGACAGTATGTAAAATGGGTCTTAAAAACAGCTGAATCTAGAAAGAAAATGCAGGATAACCAAATTATTTAAATAAGTTCCTCACCCCAATGAAGTTTAAAGAACCATATTTAGAGGAATCTACTTTCAGTGCAGTTTCATTTTAAGTTTTTTAAGTTTTGCAATGGAGTTTCCAAATATCATACTCAACTTTTAAGCATAAATATTACATAAAAATATTTCTTTTTTTAAGATTTTATTTATTTGACAGAGAGAAACACAGCTAGAGAGGGAACACAAACGGGAGGAGTGAGAGAGGGAGAAGCAATCTTCCTTCCCCAACAGGGAGCAGAATGAGGGGCTGGATCCCAGGACTCTGGGATCATGACCTGAGCCCAAGGCAGCCATTTAAGGACTGAGCTACCAGGCGCTCCCAAATTATTCTTAATAGTAGCAACAATTCAGTTTCTCTGTATTCTTAG
>PITA01011335.1:9327-67404 GCA_004023965.1 Spilogale gracilis | reverse complement strand
GCAAATGGGAACTAGGGTAATCTAGGGAGGGAAACGAAACAACAGAGATTTTGAACACAGAAACAAACTGAGGGACTTGGAGGGAGGGGGGTGGAGGGATGGGAGAGCCTGGTGGTGGGTACTGGGGACACCTAAAGCGTGGAGCACTGGGTGTGGGGAATGGGGAATGAATCTTGAAACACTGGAAAAAAAAAATTTTTTTAGTAACAACAATAAAAAAAAAACAAAAAACAAAACAAACAAACAAAAAAACCCCCAAAAAACCCAAAAACTAATGAGATATTGTATGGTGACTAACACAATAAAATTTTTAAAAAAAGAAAAAAAAAATACTCAGTAACTCAACTATCATTTACATAAAAGGCATTTTCTAGCAGCCTTCTCTGGAAGATTTCCATGTGAATTTTGTGAATTTAGAGAGTCCTGATTTGAGTATTTTTAAAGATGTTAATATTTCGGTATTTAGATGTCTTGATTCTGCCTAACTCACTCAAAGAAGGTAGAATATAGTAAATTTGTGGAATTTTTTTCTTCATAAATTTTTCGTTTTGAAACTGTTTTGGGTAGGGTATAGTGTGTGAATATTGAATAGTGCTGGTTATTTTGATAAATTCTTGCTGTAATTGTTAACTCCTTTAGTGCATATAACTGATACTTATTAAAGTTATTCTTGTAGTTTCTTAATGCCCAGACTTGGATTTCTGGGGTTTTGTATTGGTCGTATTTGTCACTTGGTTTCTTTGATCTGGAAGGAAGCTTGAGTATGTTCACTGTGGTTGAGCGACTTACTTGCTTAAGGTACAGAACAGTGACTTGGTGTTTGTTTTTTGTGTTCTCACTCTTAACCTCTTGCTCTGCACTAGTTGAGACACAAAAGGCCTTCCCAAAAAAAAGGGAAGACTTCAGTCCTTGTGTTTAAAAAGCTTATTACTTGCTGGTTGGGGATAAAAAATAAATTTTAGTACTAGATGGGCTAATCAGAATCTCTGTTGGAGAGAAAAGGTTTTTTATGGACATATATACTTTTTTTGGTTTCTATTTTATGTGTATCTCAACTTGGTACTTACCTTGTATGTACCATGTCCCAAATAAGTCCTATTAACAGCCCATTCTGTTTTTTTCACCTAAACTGCAGAGGTGTCCAGTTCATTCCAGAATGTAGGAGCCACAGTATTTGGTGATGGAGTGAAGGGTGTAAGCTGGCCAGTTGTGTCATCTGGCCCAATTCTGGTTCTGCTTTGTGATCTTGATTTGTGTCTTGAAGCTTCGTTGGGTGTATGTCGCCTGGCTCATAATCTTTAGGCTGATGTGTGGCAGGGGTGGGGCCTCCAGAGTCATTGATCATTGTCGCTCAGGGTAAAAATACCTACTTCTACACATTCCCCATTCCCAGTACCTGCTTAATATGCTCCATATAGAGGCACCTGGGTGGCTTAGTTGGTTAAGCCACTGCCTTCGGCTCAGGTCATGATTCTTGAGTCCCAGGATCGAGTCCCACATCAGGCTCCCAGCTCCATGGGGAGTCTGCTTCTCCCTCTGACCTCCTCTCTCACTCTCTCTCTCAAATAAATAAAATCTTTAAAAAAAAAAATGCTCCATATATATTGTTCTAATAGTGCTTTTTTATATAAAGCACAGGAGAATCTGCAAAGCTTTCACAGTGCCTGTCCATCTTAATCCTCCACATGGAGATATTTTGTTATTACACTTGAGGAAACTGAGATCCAGAAGAGTTAAGCGTCTTTCTCAGTGTTACTCACTTAGCTAATGAGAGCCAGAACTGGATGCCAGGACTCCTCTGATTTTATATCCAGTGTTTTTTCTTAATCCTATCCTTTTTAATATGGGCATTGAATGCCAAGGTTTGACTGGAAATTCCTGTTAAAGTGTCTTATTTCAGGAGATTGAGTCTGTCTTACTACAGAGCAATAGTTGTACAAACGTTCTGTTTTTCTAAGTGAAGCATGATTGGCCTTTTCTCCTGTTGCTACCGTTTTTGTTGCTACCGTTTTTGTTATTTTCTCACTCTTGTAGGCAACAGTTTCGGGTGGAGTTCTCTTTGTTGGTTCAGATCAGGCATCTTCTTTGGCTTTTCAGTGGCCAGAGTGTGTAGCCATCATTAGACAAATTGTGAATCAGAACAGGCAGAGATTATTTTACTCTTTTGTGTTGGAGGTTTGCCTATGGAGCTCTGAAAGGCTATTAGATTTTTAGATGTTTTGTAACAAATTTTAAATTTCAGTAAGCCCTCCATATTATGCCTTCCTTTTCACTTGGTGTGCAGTTAAGGATTGGCAAGTTACTTGTATTTGCTATAAACGTAAGATTATATAATGCACTTCAAATTGATGCCTGTATTAAATAGTTTTTTTTCCTACTGTTATTATCTGTTATACTTTATAGTTTACGTTATGCACAATATAAACCAGCTGTAGAATAAATCTCCTATAATTCCCTTACTCTACTTTTTTTCTTTTTAAATGAGAATGTGAAAGATGGTTGGGGAGGTATGAAACCTGGTGAAGACTCTTTTATCTCAGGAAAACAGAATATTGGCGTTACCAAAGATTTTAAGTCTTTCTCATGTCATGAAGTCCTACAGTAGGGTGCTTTCCCTTTTAAAAAATTTTCAGGAATCGGGTGCCTGGATGGCTTCGTCCGTTGAACATCTGCCTTTGGCTCTGGTCATGATCCTTGGGTCCTGGGATGGAACTGCTTCTCCCTCTCCTCACCCCTCATTTGTGCTCTCTCACTATCTCTGTCACTCTCAAATAAATAAATAAAATCTTTAAAAAAAAGAGAAAAGAATTTTCAGGAAACATTTCCTAATAGTGTTTCAGTTATTGTGAATGCTCATTTTAGTGATGGGGGTCTGTGATTAACCATACTGATCTTTATAGTGTTTTATTTAATATCAGACAGATTGGATACAGTGCTAAAACATTCATTCCTCCCTCCTCCCATCCCCCTGATTCTTTTTTTTTTTTTTTTTAAGATTTTATTTATTTATGAGAGAGCGAGCGAGAGCACAAGAGGGGTAAGATCAGAGGGAGAAGGGCGAAGCAGACAGACACACACGCACACACACACCCCGCCAAGCAGGGAGTCTGATGTGGGACTGGATCCCAGGACTCCAGGATTCATGACCTGAGCCGAAGGCAGTTTCTTAGCCAACTGAACCACCCAGGGTGCCCCTCCCCTGATTGTTGAATTTAAAAAAAAAAAATCACCTTAGCGGAAGTTTCCTTAAAAGGTGTACAGTTTGTTGAGAATTAGATACAGGTTAACTTGTCATTGATTGGTTGAAAATGTAAGTAAGTGTAAGGAAGGTGGCAGTTAGTAACTGACAGGCTAATTTGTTGATTGTACCTATAATAGCAGAGTGTAGAAGTATTTGGGAAACTGGGAAAAAGGTTTAGTGAAATTACTGTGTTTTAGTGGGTTTTTTGGGTAAGTTAGGCAGTGATATCTTCCAGGCTTTCAAGAAAGTTCATGAAGCCATTTATTGTCTTAGGAATTCTCAACGTCTGGTTCATCTAATACAGACACTGGTAAAGTTACTGGAACCTTGGAGACCAAATATAAGTGGTGTGAGTATGGTCTGACTTTCACAGAAAAATGGAACACTGATAACACTCTGGGAACGGAAATCGCAATTGAAGACCAGGTAACATTTTGAACATGTGTTTTGTTTAGTATTAGTTTATTTTCGTATTTCAAAAAGGAAATGGAACTGAAAACAAATTCCTTTTCTTTCAAAATAGATTTGTCAAGGTTTGAAACTGACATTTGATACCACCTTTTCACCAAACACGGGGTAAGCATGGACATTTTTGTTGCTTTAAATTTCATTTCTATCTTTAAGTAATCTCCCTACACCCAATATGGGGCTTGAACTCATGACCAAGATCAATTCATGGTCAAGAGTTGCATGCTCTACCAACTTGAGCCAGCCAGGTACCCCTTTATCTACTTTAAATTTAAAAGCATTTCTCTCTTGTTTCTTTAGGAAAGATGCACATTCACTATTTGCTAGCTTACTTAACTGCCTTATGGTGGTGAATTTCTGTTTCTGCCTTGGAGCATGATGAATACTATGGTTGCTCTTGTTGGCTTCCCTTCACATATTTGCCTCTTTTCATTGTGGAACTAACTTGGATAATTAACATGTTTCTTACACTCTTTTGTGACTGATTGTCAGTCCTGCAGAAGCAGTCTTTTCATACTGGTGGAAGTCCACTTAACCCCACGTGCCCTTGTTTTTTTTAGCTCATTGAGCTGTATTTTTTTTTACCTCTTAGGATTATCCTGCTACGGCTTGTACGTAACCCAATTATACTGCAGTTCATAAATCTGTTTTGTGTCCTTTGTGCAGAAATTATGTGTGTTAAGTCTTTCCCACTAGCATCAGTTTTAAGTCAGTTTCTTCTTTTTCCAGAAAGAAAAGTGGTAAAATCAAGTCTTCTTACAAGAGGGAGTGTATAAACCTTGGTTGTGATGTTGACTTTGATTTTGCTGGACCTGCAATCCATGGTTCAGCTGTCTTTGGTTATGAAGGCTGGCTTGCTGGGTACCAGATGACTTTTGACAGTGCCAAATCAAAGCTGACAAGAAATAACTTCGCAGTGGGCTACAGGACTGGGGACTTCCAACTACATACTAATGTGTGAGTGTTTATTTTCTGGGATTATGATGTAGGACCTGGGGATGATATTGATGCCACCTGTCATCTCTTACTAATCTAGGTACAAGCCAAAGAATTTCTATTAACACAAAAAGATCATCATCCTTGGACATTTCTGGGCACCTCTCAAAGCCTATAATTAGTCTGACTTTTGGTGCCGAGAGAATAAAATAAATGTTTATTTTATATGAGGCTTGATGTGCTTTGAGTTTTTAGAAAAGGCTAAGATGTCGCCAAATTACCAGTATGTTCTTTTGACTTAATTGTGATATGTGAGGTACTAAGGTTAGTGGGATTACCTAAAATGTCTGGTGTTTTTACTTAACCCAGATTAGATGTATATGTGGAAAGAACTTAAGAATTTTTTCCCTTATAAAGGATTGGTAAATAACAGGAGGACAAAGAAGAAAACCAAAATTTTCTCGAGAAATTTCTCCCACTACCTAGCTATATCATCTTTTTTAGTTGTTAATGTTCAGGAGTTTCATCTTTTTTATATATGTGTATATATATGAAATACATATTGGAAAAGGCTCGTTTATAATTCTCTTCTAGCTTAATACTTTTTAATTATTTTATTATAGCATTATGTATTCTCCAACATGATTGTTAGTGGCAGTTTGGTAATTCTACTGGATGGATGTATCATGATTTATATGACCTCTTATTTTGGGGCATAGGTTGGCATAAAGACCTTTTTACAACTCTCGGTTTCAATGGAATACTACAGACCCATGTGAGCAGTGCTTTTTATTTAACAATAATGCTACAGTATCAACCTAGTGCCATAGACTTTACATTGTCTATTCCAGATTTACAAATTTAAAATATCTTACAGCAATGATGGGACAGAATTTGGAGGATCAATTTATCAAAAAGTATGTGAAGATCTTGACACTTCAGTAAACCTTGCTTGGACATCAGGTACCAACAGCACTCGCTTTGGCATTGCAGCCAAGTATCAGTTGGATCCCACTGCTTCCATTTCTGTGAGTACTACTATGGGTTTAGAATGGGGTCTTTGTGGTTGTGAGAATTCATCTTTGGGTATATTGAATTGTGCTGAAAAATTGAACTGTGGTTCACACAATCCCTAGTTTACTCAGATTGGGATTAGAATTTGTAATGCTGCATGCATTTTCAGTGGAGGCAGTGTTAGAAGTTTGATATCCAGGTCACAGGAGTTTGTTTAACCTCAAAAGCTGCTTAATTACTGTAGATAATAACCCAGAGCTCCAAGCCTGTCTAAGTCCAGGGAAGCCACTGTTAGGGGCCCCAGTCCAGGCCAATTTGTTATTTTGTCTTTCTTTGTATAATAATAATACTTTGTTACTATAACTTTGTCTTCAGGGTTTACAAAGTATCTTTTAGGTTTGATCTTAGGGGTTGGTGATAGAAATGCCATTTTGCAAGTGGAGATACCAAAGCTCGGAAGAGAAAGGACTTAGATCACTGCCAGGGAAGGAGAGGGGGAAGAAGGGGGTAGAGCCAGCATTGGGCTTGCATGTCTTTTGATTTTCTTCCTTTCTAGGGTGACCAGCTAGCTCTTCCCACTTTGCCTGGGATTATTCCAGGTTTAGCATTAAAAGTCCTGCACCCCAAGGGCTCCCTCCCACCCATCTTGGGTTCATTGGGGTGGATGGACACCTATTCCTGTCCTTGGGCTTTTTTTGCTACTTCCTCCTTCAGTCCTAGTGGGTTTGGGGCAGGAGGGAGTGCAGCATCTGACAGTGTAGAGGCACTGGCTCTGGTTTCTGGCAGATCAGCAGCTGTTCCTGGGTGTCAGGCACTGCCTGTCCTGTACGTACTGGGAATGAAAGAAAGTTAAACCTTCCACAGGAGTTATTTCTGTTACATAAAGTGATACTCATTCCTCAGAGCAATGTTTTTGGTAATTTGGGCAGTTAAGCTTTAGCCCCATTCTTATTTTATGTTAGTAGCTATAATCAGAGTGCATAAGCATCTGGAATGCTTTTCTCATTGTTAAGGCAGTGATTCATTTATGTTTCCCTTCTCTGTTTCTGATTGCATGGTAGCAGTGAAAACCTTAGGATTCACATGGTACACTCCTCCCTGGTAGCTACATTGCTCTTCTCCCAAATGTATGTCTATAGCAGCAGCACGGATTTAATGCCAGCCAGTGTGGTGTCGTAGTCTAAAATGGGAAGGCAACTTTGGATCTGTGTGCCATCAAGTGACTTCTGGGAATTCGTTTGGATATGTATCCAGCATTTCCCATCTAAGTAGTGCTGCTCTGCCCCCAATTAAGCATCACCCCGAAGTATTGCCTAATGTCCCATCACAGGTTCATCGTTTACTTCTTTTCTAAAATAGAAACTTGTATCCAGTTGTCTGAGGCTCTTAATTTGTTGGGCACAAGGTAGTCACTAGTGAGGCATTTCTGTTAGACTTACAGCTCGCTTGGTCATTGGTGGCTTCTGAAGACTGGGCTATACTGCCATGTGAACACAGTGCCGTTTATGTGATTCCTGCCTGTCGTTACATTATTTCTCTCTGGACTGTTCCGTTGTTACACGTTATAAGAGAGTGAAGATATCAAATAATTCCAAATCTGTTCTGATCCCAGAAGCTGTCACCTTTTTACTACCAAGAATATTGTGTCCTACTGACAGTTGGACTTGGAGTTTAATGGATAAGAATTAGGTGGCACCTGGCTTTTGTTTGGCTTAGTAACAGTGTTAAATTTTAACAGTATTAAATTTTATTTATTTTTTTCTCAAATGTTACGAAATATTTTACAAGTCTTTTTAAAAAATTTTAATTCAGTTAGCCAACATATAGTACATCATTTGTTTTTGGTGTAGTGTTTCATTCATTAGTTGTGTATAATAACCAGTGCTCATGATCACACGTGCCCTCCTTAATGCCCGTCACCCAGTCCCCCCATTCCCCCACCCGCCACTTCCCCTTCTGCAGCCTTGTTTGTTTTCCAGAGTCAAGAGTTTCTCATGGTTTGTCTAAATTTTGTTATTTCACTTGTGAATAAAAAAGCGGAACACTTCATAGTTCGCATGATATGGAAACCTACAGGGGCTTTGTCTCTCCATTCAAAAAAAATTTTTACAGCTATTTTTGTGTTTTATTTTAGGCAAAAGTTAACAATTCTAGTTTAATTGGAGTGGGCTATACTCAGACTCTGAGGCCTGGTAAGTATCCTTGATAAGTAGGATTGGTGTTTTAAAAATTATTTTTCATTTCTCAGCTTCTTACTTTGTAAACCTTTCAGAGAGTACAATGAACATGTTTATCTTTTGCCACAATTTTTTTATCCCTTTGTCTTTTTTTTTTGCTGGGCTGTTTGGAAGTTGTGGCTGTCCTGATACTTCTCTAAACGCTTCAGTATGTGTATACTCTGAAATAAGAATGTTATGGTCTCCTGCGCAACCATAATACCATTATCATACCTAAGAAAGTTAATAGTTATTCCGTATTATTTACTTTCCATTCTGTAGTCACTTGCTCCACTCGTACCTAAAATGCCTTGTAGTGATGTTTATTTCTCTAATCATGTTTCACTCATTGCTTTCATTGTTTGGTTTCTATAGTCTCATTTACTTTATGTGGTATTTGGAGCCTTGCTGTGTTTTCTAGAGCAGTACTTACCAGACATCAGTGTGCCTGAGTCACCTGGGGACTCTTGCTGAGATCCAGTAGATCTGGGGTGAAAGGGAATAGCAAGTTCTAAAGCACTTGGAACTTTTCCACCCTTCCAAAGGGATATTCTCCCAGACTTTGTATATTTTGGCCTTTTTGAAACCTGAAGAATAGGCTGTTAGGAAGAACATCTGTATACCCTTCTACACATTCACTAATTAACATCTCCTACATTTGTTTTCTCTTGCCAGGTCTGCATACATAATCCCTTTTTTCCACATTCGTTTTTCAGTTTTTTAAATATATGTCTTGTGGACATGCAGACACATCTACCTAACATGCATATCCCGAGAGTAAGACATTTTTCTTCATAACTACAATACTACTGTTGCAGCTGAGGAAATTACTATTGAACAATACATAATATGTAGTCTATGTTCAGTTACACCCACTTGTCTCTTTATTGTAGTTGTCCTGGTGCAATTATGATTGTGTTTTAGTGTCTTATAGTCTGGATAGTGTTTTGAATGTTACTGTATTTTCTAGAGCACTTTGAACTTTATTAATAACATTTCTGAGCTGTGATTTGATCCCTTAACCTAGGATGGGGGCCACCTGAATTCTCTCTAGTATCTCTGGCACTCCCAAGTGCCCTCTGGTGGCTGGCAGTAGTAGGCCGCCTGACGGACTGAGGGAGGGGCAGGCAGGCTCTGGGGTGATGATTATAAAGACTGAGACTCTTGACGTGTTATAGGCAAATCATAGTTGCCTGCTTTTGTTCACAGGTGTCAAGCTTACACTGTCTGCTCTGGTAGATGGCAAGAGCATTAATGCTGGAGGCCACAAACTTGGGCTTGCCTTGGAGTTGGAGGCTTAATCCAACTGAAAGAAAGCTCTGGGAATGGATATCAGAAGATTTGGCCTTAATATATTTCCAGTGTGACCAGCAGGCTTTCCCCCCCCCAAGAAGGTGATCAAAACAAAGGATGATCTAAACAAGAGCTGTATTTTAAATATTTAGACAGTTACTTGTTAGCTGGTTTCTAGTTGAATTGGTTATCTACTTACCAATACTGCAGTCGTGCAGTCACCTATACATTATTTAAATGTATTTAACTGTTAAATGCGCTACCCACCAATAATGAAATAGACCTTTATGAAAACTGTGCAATTGTGTGCATGTTTGTTTTTATGTTCCTATTAACACTGAAAATTGAATGAGATAGATCAGTGGAAATTTTAAGATGAGGTTAAACTTTTGTTAAATTCAGCCATCATTAGAATTACTTTTGGTATCCCCAAACATTACAGATTATGAATAAAAACAAGTATATATAATTAATGACTCCAAGTATTTGCAGAGTTTAACACTTGCCAGGGTCAGATCTCCCTTGTATCTAGCTAGCACATTATTTTTCTGGTGAGCATTTTGCTTTTTACCTAAATCTGTGTCATAAAGTCCTCTGTGTCCCTAAAGTAACTCCATGAACTTTTTGGACTACAATAAAGTAAGAGGATATATGCCTTTATATCTTCAGTTTGTAAGTCTGTCCAGAATTCCCTTGGAACATTTTTTACCCCAGGAGGGGCTGGAGAAGAAATAATGAAGAAAGGCTATATACACTCACCATACCCTTGTGAGCTATGGCTGTGGGAAGTAAACTTTAGGTATAGGACAAGGTGTAGGCAAATAGAGTGAGGTGTCAGTAACCAGAGGGGCTGTCAGAAGGAGTATATGAACCTCTGTGAGAGGTCATTAGGCCTTTCTAGGCAGACACGAACCCAAAGGGTGGGGCCTGTGAGGCCAGATCTGGTGCCTTCAGGCTTTGCGGCTGCTGGCCTTCATTTGCACTTGGGCTGAATGACAGAAATTAATGGCTGATTCTGGTTGGAAAAGTAGGAAAGAGCAAGTGTTTTTGATGGGAGAAGATAGTTTGAAGGATGTGACCAGAGGTTATAGAGAAGGGAGAGCTTTGTTCAACACATTTATACTATCAGACCTGAGGTATTGTTTGAAGCCTGAGAGAACAGGTAAGAAAATGTAGTACTTTGAGACTCATTACCCAAAAAAGTGATACATGGTGAAGATTTCCAGGTCAGAAAGAATCTGATGAGATTAGAAGCTCAAGCAAGCTTTCCACACTGGGACAATATCCTTCTGCTCTCCCTGTTTGTGCTATGGGACTAGCAGGAATGACATGTGTGACTAAGATGTGATTTAATGCAGACGGGTAGAATTTGAGCCAGTTTGCTTGGGTTAGGATCTTTTGCTAGATCAAACAGGAAAAGGTGTCTGCAAGTTAGGTGTGAAGTAGACCAGCAGACATCTCTGAAACTCCGCCTGCTGGGGAGGAACTGGTCCTAGGCCTGTAACTCTTGAAGCCCCCTGGATGACCCACTGCTCCAGAGCTAACAGGTGGCCTTCCCTCAGCTGTGGCTGGATTTACCTGATCCAGTAGTCAGGACTGGGGTGTAGCACAAGTGAATTACCATTTGGTCAGAGATATGTTTAAGAGTAAATTGGAATTATTTATCTAGGTGCATCCTAATGTTTTTAACACTCGGGGGAGAGAAGGTTGGATCATACCCGGGGCCCTGAGGGTTGCATAAAATGCCAGGTGCGTCGAAAGAGATGTGGGATGGAAGTTGCCAGCTGTGGGCTCTTGTGGCTCCTGTGGCCTTGTTTCTAATAGTCTCAGCCTTAGGGCACCCAGGCCCAGCCCATGGTGGCAAAACCTAGTTACATTCCAGGCTGATGCAGTTATGAATGCTTAATATTTGCCTCCGATCTTCATCTGTGGTGTGGAGATAAGATCTTCCTGTGGGATTGGGATTAGGGAAGTCTAAGTGAGAGAAGTGAAGCACCTGGCTCCCTGTCCACCTTGTCTCATAGATGCTGGTGTCGTAAAGCCTAACTTTCTATTCATCTTCCTGTGGGGAACTATCATACTTGATAGTCTCCTACCTATAGGCTTGCCTGCTTCACACCTTTCTGGCCAGTGATCCCACCCAGTCCCTCACCTTCCTCCAGGACTTCAGGGTGAGGACAAGATATATACTCCAACCGTGAGGTCCTCAGGCCTAGGTCAAGTGGCCTGGTTCTCAGAGGTGATGTCCACTGAGCAGAGCCTCCACTGCAGAGGTGAGGTCGAGCTGACAGTTCTGTGAAAACATGGGCAAGTAGAACTGGCATAACCTATCAAAGCACCCAGTGGCCAACCTGGTCTGCTGCAAGGCCTGTTTCCTGTTGTTAGACCCCAGATAGAAGGTTTCCCAATTAGTGACAGCTGCACTAAACAAGCCCTTCATTTGCCCCTCCCAGGAAGTGAAATAGGAAGGAGACCAAGGGGTGGGTCTCAATGCAGCAGGCGGCCTTCAGATTCTGTGGAGTGGAGGCAGACCTGAGGAGCTGGGGTCCTGTATGTGGCCTGGTCAGTCGGAACTTTATATCCTGCCTCCGGTTAGCTGGCAACAGACCTGGTGCCAGGTGGCCCTCAGGACTGTGCCAAGGAAGGGATGACCTCTATGACCTTAAGGCCTCCTTTTGCTCTAGGACCTGCCATGGCTGGGCCTTCCCTCCCTATCCCACTTTAGCGCCATATACGAAGGCTCAGAAGATTGTGTCCCAGGCCCCAGTTTATTGAATTTAAAACTCAGGATTGATGTGTGGGGTTTCCAGGTCCTACTCTTGAGGCCACCCGCTGGGGGCCGGCCCTAGATCTTGAAGGCTAAGGTGAGGCCGTCGCCCAGAGGCAGGAGGCTGATGTGGACTCTGGCGTCCCGCAAGATGCGCTCGTTCAGGTTTCGCACGCACTGGGCCTCGATGTCCGGTGGTTGAGGCTGTAACACCTCTCCGCGCCACAGAACCTGCAGACGGGCCGGGCATCAAGGGGTGGGGGAAGCGCCTAAGTGAGCGGCGGCGGCAGGAGGTTGGGCCAGAGCTGTAGACCTCGGACACCCAGTGGGGAAAGCCTGGGGGACTGGAGAGGACAGCCTACAGGCGTGCACTGGGTGGGGCTTGGTGGCATGGGGCGGGGCACAGGGGGGAGCCAAGTGAAAAGACAGAACCAGCACCAGCGGGGGTGGCGGCGGGTGGGGGGGGCGGGTAGGAGAGTTCTTTTTTCTCCACGGAACCCATCCCTTACACTGAGGATCGCGAGGATGCCTCCGGGGCGCAGCAGCTGCAGGCACCGCTCATAGTAGGCAGTACAGTTCTCCTTGTCCGCGTCCACCACCGCCATGTCGAAGGTGCCAGCCTCGCCCGCGGCCAGGAGCTCATCTTGCGGGGGAGGGGGGCAGATGCGGCTGAGTCTGCAGCCCTAGCGGTCAGAAGCCCCTGCCCAGGCGCTGTGACCATTCAGGGACTTTGGTCTGGAAGGCGCCCTGCAACCCAGCATGTGGCCACACGGCAGCGGTGAGGCCAGGAAGCAGGAGGCTGTCACTGCCTCAAGCCCGCCCAGCGGACCTGGTCACCCCGGTTGGAAAATGGTGCCAAGGCCCTTTCCACTCTGTTGCTCACCCAGGGTCTCCAGGGCAGGCTTCAACCGAAGGTCTATCTTGTACTCCTCCTCAGCCTGCGGAAGGAGTGGGGTCAGAGCCAGCAGGTCCTTTACACTGGAGCTAGGAGTGGCCAGGCTCCATGTCCCCGACAAGGGCCTCAACTGTGTGGGACACTCACCTGCCTCCATAGGGGCCGCCCCAGCTCCGGGGGCCCTGGATTCACCTCACAGGTCACCACGCGTCCGGCTGGGGGCAGCGCCAAGGCCAATGCTAGGGCTGAATAGCCTGTGAAAGTACCTGGGGGCAAGGGATATGGACAGGTCGGGCCAGAGGTGGAGGACAGCCCGGGGACTTCGGCCGCCAGCTATCCCGGCCTAGCGCCCTACCCAGGTCCAGCGCCTTCTGGGCCTTGATGAGCCGCGCCAGGTTGGCCAGAAGCTGGGCCTGCTCACAGGTCATCATGGAATCTCCCTGCGGCTGCTCCAGGGTCAGCTGTGTCACCGTGGTGGAGGGAAAGAGGGTCGCGCCAGCACTGCCAGTCACCCAGCGCCTCCCCGGGTCCACAACCCCCCCCAGGTGCGCGGCCGTGGGCGTGGTCTCCTGGACCTGCCCTCGGGAAACGCCCACCGCTCCCAGCCAGCGCCGTCCCGGAAGCCGAGAACGCCAGGGCCCAGCCCAAGGTCACACAACCACGTGGGACCCGCTGGGTGCGAGGTGGGCACCTGTTCCCGCCCCTGGCCCTGCTGACCAGCCGCAGGCTCCGCAGCGCCGGGTGCTCCCGCATGGAGCGGCTCAGCAGATACTGCCACAGGGGGTTGTCTTCAGGGGGCAGCAGGCGCTTCTCTCTCCGGGATCGCCAGGGATGGCACCGTCTCCCTGCCGGGGAGGGGTCCTAGTCAGGGCCTGGGACTCCGGGGCGCCAAGGCGGAGCTTCAGCCTCAACAAGCCTCAGGGAATCACCAGGGGGGCTCGGCTCCTGCACGTGCCACTGGGGCTCTGCGGAGAGTCTCACAGGCCCGGCCCTACTCACCCAGGAAGAGGCCGGTGGCGAAGGCGGCGCCCAGCGCGGCCGAGCCCAGGGCCAGGGCGGCGGGCACAGAGAGCCGGGGTGCGGGCTGGATCATGGTGCGGTCAGAAGGCCACGAGGTACAGGTCACTTGGCTGGGGCTCCTGGGCCCGCCTTGGGACCCGCCTGCCCTCCAGTCTCCGCCCTGTCCCGGCACTGCGCAAGGAGCTGCGGTCTCCACCGCCATCTGGCGGCCGCATTGCTTTACTACAAGCCCCGCTAGAGCAAGCCGCGCGCCATCTGGTGGTCGAATTCGGAACTTCGCTTGGAGGGTGGTGCAAGCCCTGCGTGTGGTGTCTGGGTTTTCCCTGCGCGCCCCTCAGAGCTATGGTACTGGGTCAGGGAGGAAGAATGTGATGGCCCTCCTGGGTGCGCTTCTTCTTATCGCGGCTGTTTCTGCTGGGACCCTGGGGCATTTGTGGGTGAGTGGGAGGGCCCTCGGTGTACCAGGGTAGTAATGAGTACAACGTGCTAGAAATGACAGGAGCTTGAGAGGGCCCTCCTCTCAAGAGAGAATTAGGGGAGGCTTCTTGGGGGAGGTGAGTAAGGGTATCCGGTTGAAGGAGTGAAGGACCTGGTAACCAGAGGTGGGGCTTGCGAGTCCTGAGGCAGGTCTCCTTGATGGGACTCTGAGACAGGGTTCTTAGAATCTTCCCCTTGGGCGCCAGACAGACAATGGCTGTGAGCTTTGGGGCCATGATTCTCAGTCTGTTTCCTTTGTGTAAAACAGGAGCCATGGTCTTATTGCGAATGACACCAGATCCCACACGCTGGCGCATAGTAGGTGCTCAAGAAACCTTCGCTGTTGGAGTGGGGACATTTGGGGAAGAAAGTGATGGCAGGGCAGATGAGGTTGGCTCGCAGGGACCCCATCCGGTGAGCACAGATGGAGCGCTTACTGTGACAAAGGTGGGGAAGAGGAAAGACATTGTGCGGGCGTGTATTCTTAGGGAAACTGTATTCAGGCGAGCAGATCACACGCGAAAATGGCGGCAATTCCACTTTCACAATATCCTCTTTTGCAAAATGGGGTTATTAATAGTACCTCTCTCGCAGGGGAGGAAATGAGAAAATCCAGGTGAAGGACTTACACAGTGCGGGCCCTTGCTACCTGTTATATTTACAAAGTGCGAAGGGCAGAAGGTCATCCGATTGCTGCTCAAGGTCACCTCCCCCGAGGGTGGCTGCTCCCCCAGCCCATTTAAGGTCCAGACCAGAGCTCTACCCGGGTCTGCTCAGGGGAGGCTCAGCACACGCGAGGCAGGTTTGCCGATGCTTGGGGTGGGGGTTGGGTACCCGGCGGAGGCGGAGGTTCGCTGCGAGCTGGACAGAAACCTGGAGCATAGCGCAGACTCCAGCTGGGAGGCCACGCAGGAAGAGGCCTAGTTCCGGTCAAGTGTCCGGGTGCCGACGACAGGACCTCGAGTCAGGGGCAGGGTGGAGCCCGCTGTCCCTGTCCCCCGGCTGGGCTGGGGTGCTTTGGGCCCAGCTCCTCCCAGTTACCCAAGGCCCCGCCCAGGCCCTGTCCCAAGGGCGAGCGCTTTCGCCCTTACCGGGTGGCCCAGTGAATGTTTCTCTGACTTATGTGTCTCGTTCCCCAGAATAAGGGCTGAGGCTTCTGGTGTCTCCCAGCGCTGAGCACACAGCAAATGCTCAATAATTGCTCTCTGAATAGTATGTTGGAGCTGCATCGGGCTCCCTGCTCTCTGAGCTGCCAGTACAGTGAACACAGTAACCCGAGGGGCCTTCTACTGAGCGCCTGGCGTTCTACATTCCGCCTGTGAGGCTAGAATGTGATTCCCATTTTGCAGAGGAGAAAACCGAAGCTCAGAGAGAGGTGCCCACACCTCCTCCTGGTCCACGGTGACTCCGTGCACTGGGCACCCCCCTGCAGGAGCCAGACTCCCTAGAAGCGCCTTCCTGGCAGACCTGCGGGGCTCCCTCCGACAGGCCCGTGGGCATGGGGGCCCTGGGCTCAGTCTGGGCCGCAGACCAGCACTTTCTCCTCCATCTGGGGGTCCGGGTTTAGGCAGGCCCCCAACTCATGCCCGAACCTCCCTCCTGGAGCGCGGCTTCAGGCGAAAGCTCTGGGGACGGGGTGGGGGCCAGAGTGGGCAGGGAGGGGAGGCATGTCACCATATATCCCCGTCAGATTAAAAAACTAATTTGAAAAGATTAATGTATTCCATTCTTGTTACGCTGGCTCGGATACCTCTGGGCCCGCGGCCGCTCTGCCTCCTGATTATTGAATTTTTATGGCCTGGTAATTAATTGCAGATTCCCTGTTTTGTTCTATTTCTTTTTCTCTGACATTTTAATTTCAACAAAAAGCAGTGGTCTCCATGCAGGTTCTCTCTGGAGATCCTAATGGTCTATAAAACAGAATGACTTATAGACGTGGCACCCACTTCAGTTGGCGAGCGATTGTTTGAAACCTTGCTGATCACGCAAAATTTAATTTTTCCATCTCCCTCCCCCCGTTTGCTGCTCATTTCTTGTCTCTTGTGCTGTAGCGCCCGTGTCTCAGCTCACAATGAACGGACCAAGTGTCGCCCCAGGATCCTACAGCACCTTTTCCAGGGGAGGGGTGCTGAAAACATAGTGTGTTCTGCTTCTTTTCCTCAGAGGTGCCCCTGTGGTGGTGGTGGTGGGGAGCTAGGCCTCCCCAAAGGGCCATATGGGTGTGGGCAGCTTGCCCACTGGGGCAGGAGGGGTTGGGGAAGGGGGAGATCGTTTCTACCTCTCTCAGTTGCCTTTTTGGTCAAATGTAGGTCAAATGCCCTACTAGGCACCGAGGAACCCTCAGGCTCAGCAGGGCTGAGACAATGGGAGTCCCTTTGTGCCTTTAGGCCCATGCCAGGAAGGGGGGGCTGTGACCCCTGACAAATTCTTAGCCAAACCAGGGCACTGGAAATAGCTGGTAACAAAAGCTGGTTTGGAAGAGGCTCCTGGATTTCTCTTGTGGGACCCCCAGCTTCTACCTTTCCTCCCTGCTAATATCACACAGGCTGGGTCTTCTCCCCCAGGGGTCCCCAGGACGGCACATGGCAGGGGCAGAGGGGTAGGGTCATAGAGTCAAGTCAGGCCTAAGGGATTAGAGCGGGGAAGGTGAGGGGAGGCAGTAGGGGGCAGTGGGGACTGTGGCGCTCTAAAGATCATTCCCCATATGAGGGCGTGGCAGCCACGAGGCAGGAGCCTATGCCACCATTTGGGGAGATAGGAGCAGTGGGGCCAGAGCTTCTGATTTTTCAAGAAAGGTTGAAATCTGGCCAGTAATGTGAAGCCTCACAATTTTAAACAGTTGGATTAGACTTTTTTTTTTTTTTTTTAGCATTTGTCAGCCGAACTGAATAGCTCTTTGATCTCTGTGACTGATCTGGCCCAAGGGATGCTGTTTCCTCTGATTGGGTGCACGGATCCGAGAAGTTAAGACAGAAGTGGTCTGTTGGGGCCGGCTGATGCTTCTGCCCTGCCCCCACCTCAGGAATCGTCTTCCTCCCTTTGGGCCCTCCATCGCCTTACCATCGTCAGTGGGCTCTCCCTGAGGCACCTTTGACCCTCTCTCCAGGTCTTGCCTTCTCTGGGCCTCTCCACATAGAAACCTGCATAGAAACGTCTGGGTGGGGGGACGCCTGGGTGGCTCAGTTGGTTAAGCGACTGCTTTGGGCTCAGGTCATGATCCCGGAGACCTGGGATCGAGTCCCACTCCAGGGGGAGTCTCCATGCTTGCCTCAGGGGCAGGGGCACAGCAGCTTCTGGGACAGTGGGCAATGACCAGACTGGGCGGGAGATTCTGTGCAGAGAGCTGGGGAGGGGGTTGGGGAGGCCCCTGGCTCCGTGGTGTCATAGGTTTCTGCTGCGAGAGTGCTCTAATAGCAGTCCCAAGTGTCAGAGGCTTCCAGAATAAGCAGGCACGTTCCTCTCCCGGGCCAGCAGCTCAGCTGCAAGGTTTCTGCTTCGGGTCGTGGGGTCAGAGCCTTCCGAGGCCAGGGCTGCCTGGGGAGGCGGACAGCGCAGGGCCAGGAGGCTGATCACACGAGTGGCCTTCAGACCTCTGCCTTGGTCAGGTCTGTGGATGTTCCGGGGTCCACTGCAGCCCCTTGGCCAGGCCTGAGTCTGGGGTGAAGGTGTGCAGTCTGCCCCCTCTGGGGAGCAGCTCTGTGGGGTCAGTGGCAAAGGGTGTGGGGGTGCAACCCTGCTATGGTGGCAGAACGAGGAGTCAGGCTCAGTGTGCCCGTCTACACACAGGTCCCAGGTGGGCCTGGGGTGTCCCCAAAGCTGCGGGCGGGGTGGGGCCTCAGAGGGGCAGGTGGGCAGCGTGTTGCCTCATGGCGAAGCTCTGGGAGTCAGAGCGTTTCTGGAGGCAGCCTGTGACCCCCTGCCTCTGCCCACCCTCCCTGCCCCTCTGAACCTGGGCAGCCCGCACAGCACCCGCCTCCCTGGGAAGGATGGCATCCCAGCAGCTGTCTCTCCGCCTGGGCTCCACGGCAGCCCATCCTCCTCCACGGTTCCAGGAAGGGCAGCCTGGGACCCGAGGATTGAGGCAGGGTGCACCGGACATGGCTTGGGCTGACGCTGGTCCCGGGAACACTGTTTGCCTTTATGGATGATTTGTTTGTTTGAATGGAGCCAACCCTAAACAATCAGAAAACATCACAAAGAATTCAGATTTGATTCCATTCTTTTGAAAAGGCAGAAGATGTGACAACAGTAGCCCATTTTGCGGTCTGGCAGGTTAGCTGGCGCTGGGCCTTGCCTGCCCCCTGGTGGACTGGTGCCCTTGCCCTAGTCTCCACCACTCCCTGTTGCCTCAGACCCAACACATTTCACCCATATTTCATCCTGCTCCGTCCTGCTGGCATGTGAGCTGGGACCTCTGATTTAATGCACTTCCTGGAGGCTCAGGGAGGAGGGACATCTGTGCACGGTATGTAGCCAGGAAGAGAGGTTTTTTCCTGTTTCTCTTCCTGAGTAAGAACTCCATCTGCATCCTGGAGAGCAATCCCTTCTAGGGGCCACACCAGCAGTTCAGTCTCTGCCGCCTGCTTCTATAGCCTCATATCGGGGTCCTCTCCCTTGGGGCAAAACTCTTCACGTCGTGGCTCAAGCTCACACCATTGGCATCGCTGCCCTGAGAGCACAGTCACCTTGAGGTGAAAAGCCAAGCTGAGATGAAGCTTTGGGAGATACTATGGGGACCCTGGTCCCTGAGCTACATAGGGAATCCCCCTAGTGTATAAAATGGGATACTGACTGCTGATATTTACATAGCTCTTACTGTGTGCCAGCCATTTCTTGTAACTTCGTATTAACTCACTTAGCCCACACACTAATCCTCTGAGGGGCAAGGTATAATTTTTTGTCTCCATCTTCAGATGAGAAAGCTGAAGCACAGAGAGGTTAAGCAACTTGCCCAAAGTTGCACAGCTTATAAATGGTAGAGGGGATTTGATCTTTGAACTTAAGGTTTCAGGGCTTACAGTTCTTAATCACTGATGTGTCCTAGAGGAAATTCCTACCGAGGTGGATTCTTTTCCTTATTTCACTCTGAAACTTGTGCAATAAGGAGGGCTGGGTTTGGCTGTGAGTGACAGAAAAATCCAAAAGAATAGCAAATTAACCAAGAGAGAATTTGATTTCTATTTTTATAGAGGTGCAACTTGGACATAGTAAGGAGGCTCCAGACCCAACAGGGACTCGGGCTTCTACTCTGTTGTGCTGCCATCCTCATCATGTAGCTTCTCCTCATTGAGCAATATGGCTGCTTGAGCTCCAGCCATCACATCTTCACCCTCATTTTCAGGAGAAAGAAAGGGACAAAATAGGACTCACCCCCTTCCTTTAAGGTTACTTCTTGAAGGTTTCACAGGATACTCCTACTCTTATTATCTGGTCAGCACTTAGGCATATGGCCATCCTTCAGTTTAGAAATAGTCTTTATCCTAGAGGATTATATTCTCAGAGAAAAATCAGTTCTATCATTAAACTTAAAAGGGAGAATGGGTACTGGGAACATTGAGCTGCATTTTACAGATAAAGAAACTGAGGCTCAGAGAGGCAAACAACCGGGTCACACAGCTAGGAAAAAGGTGAAGCCTGGGCCTCTGTCCCTGGGCCCTGTGGAACAGATGGGGCTCCAGAGACATACACTGTCCATTTCCTCGGGGAACGGGGGTGAGGAGGACTGCGGATATGTGCATTCTCCCCTTCCTAGGCCCCAGAAACACCCAGGGCCCGGGGCCTGCTCTCCAGACACTCCCTTGTGCCTTCAGGCCCTGGCAGCTGCTCTGGGCCCAGATCCGTCATTCTGGCACCAACCATGCCCCAGGCCTGACTCCATCCATCCCACTAATGCCGGCATCGACTGTGCGCGGGCACGGTCCTGAAGCAGCCTCAAGAGCGCTGAATAATTCAGGCCTGCGTAATGGGATAATGAATTTACTGACAACCCAGTGTGGTCTCAGTACTTACATTTCAAGAAATACTGACTCCCCAGGCCCACTTAGCAGGCTGGAGACCTACCGATGCCAAGAAACTGTTGCCTCTACCTGCCTCGTGGGGTTCAAGCCGGATTCAGGGACACCCTGTTTAGGTCTCATTGGGCCTTCCACTGCCTGGGCAAGTGGCCGGTCTGGGGGCCAGGGCTGCCCAGTTGGAACTTTGGGGTGGGGCAGAAGTGGAATCCAAGAAGCTGGGAAGGAACTGCTGGCCAGGAGAGCAGCAGGCTCTCGGTCCTGCACGTCTGTTTTATGAACAGGGAAACTGAGGCAGCACAGGGGGTGGGCCCATTCTCTAGCACACTGGGCCCTGTGCCTGGGAATGCTGGGGGTGACTTAGGGCTCTGGGGAGGAGACCTGCTTGTTTTCCTTCTTGCTTGCTGGCGGGTGCTTCCCCAGCTGCGGCAGCTTTGCTGCTAATGGCGCACAGCTGCTCCTCCCTGGGGCCCCACCCAGTGGGCTGCACATCCGCTCACACCCGCTCACACACGCTGGGCGGCCTGCAGCCAATGGCCGGCTGCTGCGGTAGGACCGGCCACGCCACACCTCCAGGTAGGATGAACTCTGTAATGTCGTTCATGCGGCTGGAGCCCAGCTGAGACCACATTCTGACTTAGCCTTTCTCCTTTCCCTAGGGGGCTTCCCCTCACTCCTTTTCTCAGAGGACAATAGGGAGACATAGGGACCCCCGATTCAGGCTCTGCTTCTGGGGAACCCACCTAAGACACCCTGCATTTTCTGGTCCAAGCCCTCCCTGCTGATCACGTCCCCAGAGTGCTGAGAGGGGTTTGGAGCCAGGAATCCTCGGCTCTTAGCCGGGCTCCGCTGTGTGACTGTGAGGGAATCATCTCTGTGCCCTGGGCTTCGGTTCCTCCTTTGAATGTTTGGGGTTGGGGGAGGGTCTCTCTGGTCCCTTCCAGCTCTGAAGGTCTATGATCTAACCCAAGATGCCAGGAAGCCTTCCCCTTCCCGTACCTCCCTCCACACGGGCATGGAGCCCTATTCCTGGGGCATCATCTTTTCTCGTCCGAACCTTTAAGATGCGAAAGCATCTTGAGATGAGGATGAGTTTCACATTAGGAAACCATGCTGCAGGTCAGAATTTCTCAAGGTGGGATCCTTAGATCACCTGCAATACAGTCCAGGGCCTGAGGGGTGTTTATTAGTAATCCCCCCTCCCCTCATCCTGCTTTTTTTTTTAAATTACCATATAATGTATTATTTGTTTCAGGGGTACAGGTCTGTGACTCATCAGTCTTACACAAGTCACAGCACTCCCCATAGCACATTCCCTCCCCAATGTCCATCACCCAGCCGCCTCATCCCCCCACCCACACCCCCTCCAGCAACCCTCAGTTTGTTTCCTGAGATTTAAGAGTCTCTTATGTCTTGTCTCACTGTCTGGTTTTACCTTGCTTCATTTTCCCCTCCCTTCCACTATGATCCTCTGTCTTATTTCTCAAATTCCTCAGATCAGTAAGATCATATGATACTTGTCTTTCTCTGACTGACTTATTTCGCTCAACATAATACCCTTTAGTTCCATCCACATCGTTGCAAATGACAAGATTTCATAGTTTCTTTTTTTATGATTTTATTTATTTATTTGACAGAGAGAGACATAGTGGGAGAGGGAACACAGGCAGGGGAAGTGGGAGAGGGAGAAGCAGGCTTCTGCTGAGCAGGGAAGCCCATGCGGGGTTTAATCTCAGGACCCTGGTATCATGACCTGAGCCAAAGACAGGTGCTTAACGACTGAGCCACACAGGTGCCCAAGATTTCGGGGGTTTTTTTTTGTTGGTTTTTTTTTTGGCTGCATAGTGTTCCATTGTGTGTGTGTGTGTATGTATATGTGTGTGTGTGTGTGTGTGTGTGTGTGTGTGTGTGTATATCTCACACCTTCTTTATCCACTCATCTGCTGATGGACATCTAGGCTCTTTCCATAGTTTGGCTATTGTGGACGCTGCTGCTATAAACATTGGGGTGCACGTGCCCCTTCGGATCACTGTATTTGTATCTTTGAGGTAAATACCCAGTAGTGCAATTGCTGGGTCATAGGGTAGCTCTATTTTCAACTTTTTGAGGCGCCTACATACTGTTTTCCAGAGTGGCTGCACCAGCTTGTGTAGGAGGGTCCCCCTTTCTCTGCCTCCTCGCCAACACCTCTCATTTCCTGACTTGTTAATTTTAGCCATTCTGACCGGTGTGAGGTGATATCTCACTGTTCTTTTGATTTGCATTTCCTGGATGCCGAGGGATGTTGAGCACTTTTTCATGTGACTGTTGGCCATTTGGATGTCTTCTTTGCCCCTTCTTGCTTTTTGAATGTGGTATGTGGTATGTGGAGCTGCAGCAGCTATCCAGCTATCTTTGAAGCATGAGGAACAACATGAAATAGAGATAGCAAGGTAATAAGGATGGTGAACAGAAATATGGAAAGAAACTGGTTTTCAGTGGTATTCTCAATTATTGCATAAAACCTGAAAACACCTATGTCTAGAATCTCAGCGTGTGAAAGCATTATGTATCTTTATTGCTCAAGGGAGTCTTGGTTGACTTTTCTGTTATTTGCTGCCCAAAGCATCCAAACAAATCAACACTAACCCATAATAACAATCCTCTAAGTTAGCAATTATTATTAGCTCAGAAAGGTTAAGTGACATAATGATGGTCACATAGTTGGCAGGTAGCAGCATTCTTTTGGGCTAGAGCTTTCAAGTTTGGAGGGATTTTGATTATTGATAAGAGTTTAATTCCTGTCTCCCCTGCCGTATGTGTCCTATTGCAGTCTGACCCCTGGGAATAATTCCCCTCCCTTGCCATTCTGGTCTTTGGTGATTCCCTCCCCCATCCATCCCACCCTGGGTATTAGCTTAGAGACCTGGGAAATGTCCCTTGTGGGGTGGGGAGAAGGAGGTGGCAGGTAGCCACCATTCCTTCCTTCCTGGAATTTCCTTATTGAGTGTGGCCAAATTCTGGTACCAAAGACTGAAGAAGATCAAACCCATTTTGGAGATAATTCTAACTTTTAAACAACCCTAGACCCTTGTGGAGGTATTACAGCAAAAGAAGGGAGAAGGTGCCTGGAGACACAAAAAATAGACAGACAGAGGTGGGGAAGAAGAGGGTGAGAGAGAGAGAGAGAAGGAGAGTAGGAGGAGGGTAGGAGGAAGGGAGAAGAGAAAGATCTAGGTTAGGTTTTAGAGGTAAATGTTCAGACAAACATGACGATGAATCTTGGCTCAGGCAGACTAGAATGTTCCCTCCTCCTCCCACTTCAGCTTCGTCATCCTGTGACTGAGTAGACTAGAGCACCTCCCTTTCTAAGGCGGCTGGCAAGGGCAGAGGGTGCAGGGCTACGCGGAGCAGATGCTCAGCAAGTGGGCACTCTTGCCCTGGACACACTGGTCTGATGGTCTTGGCTGCTGCTCTGAGGGTAGGTGCAGGATTGGAGAAGAGGGTGATGTAATCTTGGAAAACTCTTTAGTTAGCTTCCCTGGGAGAGCAGAGGCCTGGTGGAGAAAAAGGAATGGACTTGAGCTTGTGTTCATCCCCCTCAGGGTGGCCAGTGAGACTAATGCAAGGGGCCCCAGTAAAATCCTTCATGCAGAAGTGTATTCAACAGAACACTGCTCTTTTTTATTTGTACTTTTTGGCCTGGGATATGGGGTTTAAATGGACGTTGTCCATATCAGCTTCATTAAAATAAGCAAAATATTTGTAAAAAAAATAAAAATAAAAAAGCCCTCCATGAATCATCAAATTCACGAATTTCAATGACTCCCAAGCAGGATACATAAAAAAAGTCCATACAAACACTGAAAAATAAAAATAAATAAATAAATAAAAGAGTCCATACATAAATACATCATAGTCAAATTGAAGAATGCCAAGGACAAGGAGAAGATCTTTAAATATCAGAAAGAAAAATTTCTGTTGGTCACAACTTCTAAATTAGACAAAATCAGACTAATAGCTAATTAGTTACATAGTATTAAAAGTAACAATGAAAGAAGAGGAGTAGATCTAAAGGACTTTTAAAAAGTCATACCAACCAAAAACTGTATACCTCAATTCCCAATAAGACTGAAATAGTTTCTTCTTTTTTTTTAAAGTTTTTACTTAAAATTTTTTAAAAATTTTTTAAATTAAATTAAATTAATTAAATTTACAATATTTAAACAAATCATAAATGATTTAAAATTAACTAAATTTAAAATTTTTATTCATGTAGTAAATAAATTAAATAAACATAAATTAAAATTAAATAAATATTTAAATATTTGAATAAATTAATTTATTTAAGTTTATTGAATTTGAAATTTTTTAAATTTAAGTTTAAAAATTTTACTTAAAATTTTACTTAAAATTTTTACTTAAAAATACTTTTTAAAGTTTTTACTTATTTTAGAGTGAGCATGAGAGAGAGAGAGAGAAGATGAGCAGGCAGAAGTGGGGGGAGGAAGGCTCTTGGCAGAGCAAGGAACCTGATGTGGGGCTTGGTCCTGGGACCACCAAGAGCCACCAAGGTGTCCCTGAAATAATTTCTTAAATGAGGATACCTGGGTGGCTCAGTTGGTTAAGCGTTTGGCTCAGATCATGATCCCAGGGTCCTCCTGGGATTTAGTCCTGCATTGGGCTCCCTGGGAGCCCACTTCTCCCTCTGCGTCTCTCTCTCTGTCTCTCATGAATAAATAAATACAATCTTAAGAAAAATTCTTAAATGATAATTTATCTTTTAAGAATAAGTGTAGGGGCACCTGGGTGGCTCAGTTGGTTGAACATCCAACTCTCAATTTTTGGCTCAGGTCATGGTCTCAGGGTCATGAGATTGAGCCCACATTGGGTTTCATGCTGGGTGAGGAGCCTGCTTAAATTCTTTCTCTCCCTGTACCCCCGCCCCTGCTTGCATGCTCACGCGCTCTCTCTCTAAAAAAAAAAAAAAGAAAAAGAAAAAAAAGCATAGATCCTAGGTATATACTCAAGAGAACTGAAAATGTATGTTCACACAAAAGCTTGTACATGTAATGTTCATAGCAACATTACTCAGAATAGTGGAAAAGTGGAAACAGCCCAACCCAAAAGGAAAAACTACCAGCTTATGAGTGTATCAACAAATATGGTCTATCCATATAGTAAGAGTGTGACTCACCATGAACAGGAATGACGTTCCGACCCATGTGACAATCAGGATAAACCATGGAGACGTTGGACTACACAAAAGAAGCCAGACGCAAAAGCCCACAAATTCTATGATTCCATTGACACGAAACATCCAAAATAAGCAAATCCATAGACCAAGAAGGTAGATTTGTGGCTTCCAAAGGTTGGGGTGAAGGAGGGGAATGTGGAGTGACAGCTAATGGGCATGGGGTTTCTGTTTTGGGTGATTAAATGTTCTGGAATTAGATCATGGAATGTTTATAAAACTGTCTAAGTGTACTAAACCGCTGAATTGTACACTTTCAAAGGGCCTATTTTATGGTATATGAATTGTCTCACTAGAAATGCAAAAAAATAGGAATAAGGACAGAAAGAAAGACATTTTCATCTATAAAATTGGGAGAATTTGTAAACAAAAAGACCCCCTCCCTTCCATCAAAGGAATTTCTGAAGAACAAACTTGAGAAGAAAAATGATCTCAGGAAGAATGTTTGAGATACAAGAAGAAATGGTGAATTGAGAAGAAATAAAAATGTGAGTAATTCTAAACAAACATACTTACTGTCCAAAACAATGTCTATTCTGTGGGGTTAAACCAGAGACGGAGCCAAAAGCCTGGGCCTTACACAAACGGAATTAAAGCTTTTAAAGTACTTTGCGTTGTTCTAGAGAAGGTAAGATACTGATTCACTTTAGACTGAGTTAAGTTAGGTAATCATTTCAAAATGCCAAGTCATCCGTAAAAAAATAAGAAGTAGGGGCACCTGGGTGGCTCAGTTGGTTAAGTGGCGGCCTTCAGCTCAGGTCATGATCTCTGGGTCCTGGGATCCAGCCCCATGTGTGCTCAGCAGGAGACTGCTTCTCCCTCTCCCTCTGCTTGTCGCTGCCCCCACTTGTTCTCTCTCTGTGTGTCAAATAAATAAATTAAAAAATCTGAAAAAAAAAAGTGGGGTAGCAGGCTGGCTCAGTCAGTGGAGAAGGTGACTCTTGATCTTAGGGTTGTAAGTTCAAGTCCCACACTGGGTAGAGAGTTTACTTAAAAATTAAATCTTCAAAAAAAGAAAAAAGAAAAAAATGGAGTGAATAAAAAAACCTCAATCAATTCCAAACAATCCAACAAAGAAAATGAAAAAAACCCTTAAGAAGCAGGACAAAACAACAACAACTCAGCCACACACACAAAACAAGATCATAAGAAATAAAGCCAAATATATTTGTAATCTTTATAAATTTAAATAGACCGAACTCTTTGGTTAATATGCGTCTAATAGACTATCTGACTGGATTTTACGAAGAGCAGCCAAATGCTCCTTACATGAGATACATCTAGAACATGAGGACAGATTTTTAAAAAAAATTTAAGTAAAACAGTGAAAGAACATCAGAAAAATAGGTAACCAAAAGAAAACACAATTCCGTTTGTGTAAGGCCCAGGCTTTTGGCTCCGTCTCTGGTTTAACCCCACAGAATAGACATTGTTTTGGACAGTAAGTATGTTTGTTTAGAATTACTCACATTTTTATTTCTTCTCAATTCACCATTTCTTTTTTTTTTTTTTTTTTTTTTTAAAGATTTTATTTATTTGACAGAGAGAAACTCAGGCAGAGAGGGAACACAAGCAGGGGGAGTGAGAGAGGGAGAAGCAGGCCTCCCGCCAAGCAGGCAGCCTGATGTGGGGCTCGATCCTGGGTCTCCAGGATCATGACCTGAGCTGAAGGCAGTTGCCTAACCAACTGAGCCACCCAGGCGCCCCTCAATTCACCATTTCTTCTTGTATCTCTATAGGTAATAGTTAATTTACTATCAGATAAAATGCATTTAAGACAAAAAGGCTATAGAAGGTATAGTGATATAAAAGGCCAATATAGGGACACCTAGATGTGCAGTTGGTTAGGTTATGTTTTCTTCTAAGAATGTCATAGTTTAATCTCCTACATTTAAGTCTTCTATCCATCTTGAGCTAATTTTTGTATATGGTGTGAGATAAGGATTCAACTTTGCTCTTTTGCATGTGGATATCCAGTTATCTTGGTATCATTTGTTGAAAAGACTACCCATTGAATGGTCTTGACACCCTTATTGAGAGTTAAAGTGTGCCTGGGTGACTCTGCCACTTAAGCGACCAACTTGTGATCTCAACTCAGATCTTGATCTCAGGGTTGTGAGTTCAACCCCTGCTTTGATATCCATGCTGGGTGTGGAGCCTACATTAGAAAAAAAAAAAGACACAAAAACAGTTGACCACAGATATATGGGTATTTATGTACTGTTGATTCTGGTTTATTGATCTATATGTCTTTGTTTCAGTCCCATACTGTCTTGATTACTGTTGCTTTGTGGCAAATTTTGAAATGGGATAAGTGTTCCTACTCTGAGTTCCTACTCTGAGTATGAGTGTTCCTACTCTGTTCTTTTTCAATATTGTTTTGGCTATTCCTGGTCACTTGGAATTCCATATGGGTTTTAGAATCAGTTCATCCATTTTTAAAAAAATATTCATTCTTTTTTTTTTTTTTTTAGAGAGGGGATGCAGAGGGTGAGGGAGAGAGAATCCCAAGTAGACTCCCTGCTGAGTGGAGTCTGATGGGGGCTCAGTCTCACCCTGAGATCATGACCTGAGCTGAAATCAAGAGTCTGATGTTCAATCAACTGGACCACCCAGGCATCCCTCATCCATTTCTATAAAGAAGTCAGCTGAGATTCTGGTAGGGATTATATTGAATTGGTACTCAAGTCTTATGGCACTTTTCAGGGTAAACACAGCTCCAATCAGATGGTCCACCAGAATAGGACCAAAGGGCCTCATGGCCAGGCTGGTCTGTGTGCCCCCATATGTGTGTCCTTAAGTGGGCATATTAATGTGCGTGTCACTGCATATGTATGGTAAGAGTGTAGATGGCTGAACTAGGAGCCCAAGTCTTTGAGAACCTTCCAGGTTGGCTGCTATGACTGTAGTAATGGATGATCTTAGGTTGGGCCCCCAAGAAGCGCACCTTGAGATGAGGATTTGAGTGAAAGTAGTTATGTGAGAGGTGGTCCTGGAAAGTACTGAGAGGTGAGCAGGGAAGTGGGCCAGGGAAGGGAAAGAAGTCAGGAGAGTGTGCCTAAGTGAGCAGGTCATTGATGTGGGCATCTGAGGCTCAATTTCATTGGGAACCTCTGGGACAGGATATGGAATAGGGTTTCTCATCATCCATACTACTGATATTTTGGGCTGGATAATTATTGGTTGGGAGGCTGTGATGTTTAGTGGCCTCCTGGCCTCTATCAACTACATGCATTCCACCAAGATATCTCCTCCAGACATTGCCAGTGTCCCCTGGTGGCAAAATCATACCTGGTTGAGAAGCACGGGTATAGAACATACCTCGGAATTGCCCCGTTCAAGAGGGGAGGGGGCTGGGATATTTGCATACCAATTCCCATATATCATCGTTTTAGGGTTGCCCTTGTAGGCATCAAGTCCCTGGCACCTCTGGCCTGTTCTGAGGGTCTACTGAGCATGATCCCAGGACAGAGAAAGCTGTCAGGCAGTGTTGCAGGTGCCTGTAGTAAGAAGTCACCAGCATGCATGGATTTAATGAAGGCTGAGGGGGTGTGAGCACCCACTGTGCGGCTTCATAGATTCTGCAATGTGTGTCTTTGGGGACCCTGAATTCCCTCCAAATCTGCAGCCTGGCCTGGAAGTCCATGCTCCTGGGCTGTGCAGTTCCCGGGGTGCACTTAGTGCTGGAAGTAACTCATCCTGACGCAAGGCTTTGGCCCCTCATCCCGCTTTCTGCGGGCCTGACCCAACTCCTGCAGGATGAGGAAAGATGGGGTAGAAAAGTTTCATGTTTTTATTTTTTAAGATTTTATCCATTTATTTGAGAGAGAGCAGAAGCAGCGGGAGTGGCAGGCAGAGGGAGAGGGAGAAACAGGCAGTGGTAGAGGGTGAACCCGATGTGGGGCTCCATCCAAGGACCCTGAGATCATGACCCAACTGAAGGTAGATGCTCAACTGACTGAGCCACCCAGACACTGAAATAGAAAAGTTTTAGACTGAAAAGGCCCTCATAGAAATGCCCCCCATCCACCTCGTCCTTGCCTCAGCTCCACAAAATGAGTCTTAGCTCACTTGCAGGGTTTCCTGAACATTAGGCTCAACCTAAAAGGATGTTGTCCTTTTTCTGGAGGCTGTGTGTTTTTTGGTAAGGCACACTTCTACTCTAGGCCTCCGTGTCCCTTACGTAAAAAACAGGAGGGCAGGTGGAGTGGACCAGGTGACCTTGAAACGTCCTTCTATCTGGAGTGGTTGGTGAGAGCCCGGGAAGGCAGTGAGGAGCCGCGGGACAGCCAGAGCCTGGGGGCAGCCAGAAAATGTGACTTTGTGACAGCTCGGGGGCCCCCAGTGACGTTTCTGGCCTCTGATCTCCGAGCATTTCCACTGTGTGCCTGACACTCCGGGCCTGGTCCTAGCCCAGCGCGGCCCCTCGCTCACTCAGGAACATCTGCTATGGCATTTACCACCTTAATAGATTAGCTTTGAGAATCGGGCAGGTGTTTTCCACCCAAGCCAGAAAACATCAAAATCAGATTGCTCTCCAAACCTTTCCACACAGGCAATCGAGTTAGAATGACTCATACGGTCTAACAGATAATAAAACACACATAACATTTGCTTTAAGGTACAGGCGGGGGTATTTTGTCCCGCGCTTAGGAGAAACAAAAACTTACTCTATTTGGGAATAGGGTAATTGAATACAGATGGGAGGAGGTAAATGAAAGAATTTAGCAAATATCTCAGTGGAATAGCTAATGGGAATGAGACAGAATAGGAAATTAAAAATTATTCGAAGCAGATGGACCATTCTTTGAGTTTTTAAAAATTTATTAGGGCCACGAAAAAATGTGTCTGTTTATTTTCTACGGCCATGAAATTAATGACTTGGTGAGTTTTGCTTGTGCAATTTTATGACTGCCGTGTCATCTGTCATAATTTGGGGACTGTTTGATATGGATTTATGAATGCCCTCTCCCTCCATCCCTCTTTGATTTATTGGTGTGGGTCATGCATGAATCAGGTTGTGCCCTATAGAAGGTGCAAGAGACCAATGGCCGCATAGCCCCGCAGGCCCTGGGCGGAGGAACTTGGGAGATTCTCAGCCCAGAGGTGAGTGGAAGAGCTATGGAGGTCACTCCAGGGCTGTGGGAAAGGGGCAGGCCTGACCGAGCCCAACTTCCTCTGCTGGGGTGAGCCCAGCCTGATTCCCACCAGGAGGGAGGAGGTGTTGGGGAAGGAGCCTGCTGCGACCTACTAGAAGCTTGAAGCCAACCCAGCAGCTAATGCTTGGCAGGGGGTGCGGTGGGGGCTGGTGCCGCAGCCTCGGAATGGGTAAGGGCCTCCTGGCTCTTTGTCCCTTTGGCCCCCAGACCTGGAGCTCAGGGAAGAAGATTCCGCTTGACTGGCACTCCATTTGCACCTGGCCAGGTGCTTCAGTGCATTCTGTAGGTGCTGGCTAATGCAGGGCTTTACAACCAGTGGACTTGTGTCCAGTTTTGCCCTGATTCTTCTGGCTGTGTGGTTTTGGGCTGCTCACTACCCTCTCTGAACCTGTTTCTTCCTCTGTAAAGTAGGACTAGGAATGTCTAACATTTGGGTTGTTTTAAGAATCCCAGGAGATAATGTCATTGCACTGGCATGTAGCAAAACAAATGTTAGCTAATATTATTCTTAATAATCGTCTGATCAGCATCTTGAGATGGGGAAGCTGAAGCTCAGAGAGTTTAAGTGATTTGCCTGAGGTCACACAGTTAAAGTGAATCTGGGCTTTCTGTACAGATTTGCTCTTTCCTCTATAACTCTGGGGCCCAGCCTCTTCTGAAGTGGGAAAGCCCAGAGTTCTGAAGGTACATTTCTGGGTGATAGATTCATGACTTGGTTCTCTGGTTCCTCTGATTGGACCAGACTTCATTCCCTACCTGGCCTGGGGTGTCAATCACGAAGTCGTTCCTGGTGACCAATCCCTTCTGATGCTTGGGTTCCCGATGAGATGAGCCTCATATTAACCCCATTGCTGGGGCTAGCTGGGCGCCCACCAGGTGCGGGTGGGAGGTTTCTAGCCTCAGAACATTCCAGGCCCTGCCTATCCCGAACCAAGCTCCAAGACGACACTGGGCAAAGCTGTGGGTGGAGCTCGAGGTCTGCCTCAGGCCAGGGAGTTTTCTGAGTTCTTTGCCTTAGCCTCACTCATTCTGCAAGATCCGCTCCGTGTGGACCACCCTCAGTGCTCCAAGTTAGTAACAGTAGCAACTCCTATTTACTGAGTACCTGTGATGGTCCCACTGCTGTGTAACGTCTTCATGTAGTCCATCACATATTTTTCCATTGGTTAAATATTTCTTGAGTGCTTTCTGTGTGCCTGGCACTGTCCCAGCACTGGGGACACAGCAAGAAACAAAACATGATGGTCTTTGTCGTCACTGAACGTATCTTCTAGGGAGGAGGATAGGCAGTCAGTAAACACTTTATTCTCTAATGCCTTAGTTAGTAGTAAGGGCTTTGAAGAAAATTAAAACAGGGTAAAGAATAGAGAGGGATGGAGGTGGTGGGCTGGGAGTACTGTCTATTTTAGACAGTGTGGTCAAGGAAGGCCTCTCTGGCAGGGTAACATTTTGAGCTGAGACCTCCAGTTACTGGGCTATGCATGTGGCTCTCCAGAAAAAGCTGTCAAGTACAGGGGGCCCTGAGGTAGGCGGATGGTTGGCAAATTCAAGGAATGACAAGCAGACTTGAGCAGAATAAATGAGGAGAATGATCTTCAAGAACATTATATGACTTGATCTTCTCACCTACTGGTGAGGACACTGAGGCTCAGAGAGGTCTGATCCCTTGGCCAAGGCCACACAGCAGGGAAAGTTTCCAGGCTGGGTCTATGTGAGTTTTTCCCACTCCACCACACTACTGCTCTGAATATTATAACTGGACGATGTAGCAGAGTGGGACCAAGGGTCTAGCAGTAGTAGGCCAAGGGCTGGAGAAGACTGCAAGGCATTTTGCAGTCCTGAGTTGTCTGGAGAGTGAGGCTGCCTGAGTGCAGGAGGCCGATGGTGGCCCCGGCTGTAAAGATTCTTTAAGGCCCGAATGCTGGGCTCTGACAGGGCAAGATGGGTGAGAACTCTAGGGTTAGTACCCAGCTGAGTTTCCCAAATGGTTTTCATCCAGATGGTCTCTGGGAGGATAAGGTTTAAGAAGATTGATTCCTTGGAAAGGAAGGATGGGAAGGAGAAAGGGCTCCTGGCCAGTCTGCCCACAGTGGACAGGTCTCTTGTCCCAGAATAAGGGAAAAGACTGCTTTGAAAGGTGGGGCTGCCCAGGCTTAGTGGCCTGCAGGCCTCAGGAGTGGGGTGGAAGGACAGGAAAGGGGTGGTGAGGGCACAGGGCTTTCTTGCCCAGGAGGAGGGCAAATGGGGGCACCTGCCGCCCCCACTGGCTAAGCGCCCACTCTAGTCTCCTCTGCCCAGCCAGGACTTCTCCAACTCCTGCTTCTTTCGCCTCTGAATGACCTCATAGTTCCTGTGGATCCCCTGTCTCACATCATGCCTCCTGGCCTCTGCTCATCCTGAGACTGGGCTTGGAAGACCATTATTCTGTGGTAGAGTGGCCGGTGTGGCGGCACTGTGTGTGTTTGTGTGTGCGTGTGTGTGCATGTGTGTGCATGTGTGTGTGTAATGTAAAGAATACGTGGGACTTGGTATCATTACAGGAAAACTGGCATAAAACACCAAAGCCTCCTGGGAGAGAAAGGACCAAGACTCCAACTCCTTCTGTGTAAGATCTGAAGGTATGTTTATGATAAAGACCCAGTGGCAATGTTCAGGAACTGAACTGCGGTGATGGTTGTACATTTCCGTGGCTAGACCACAAACCACTGAACTGTACTTTTAAGTGAGTGAATTGTATGATCTGTGAACTAATTTTCACCAAGGCAGCTCCTAAAACAACAACAAAAGGACCCAGCGACAGGGAAGGTTATTGAGGTCCCTGAGATAAAATCACCAGGGGACAGGCTTGGGACCAGTAGGCCGGTGAGCAAGAGAGGGAGGTGACTCTGGGTGGGGTAAGGAAGGCAACAGAAATCAATTCTGCCTTGGTCCGGTCATCTTAGTTTGCACCTTGGGATTTTGTGTGTGGTGAATTATTGAAGAATATGTATATTTTTAGAAATTTCAAACAGATAAAGGTACCAAAGGGGCCTTTAAGAAGATGTCAAGCAGAAAATTTCATATCCAAGCAGAAAGAGAAGAGTATAATGAACCCCTGTGTACCCATCACCCAACTTCAACAATTATCAATGCATGGCCGTTCAATTTCCTCCACATCCCCAAATACTCTTGTCCTTTTGAGATTACATTGAAGGAAATTCCACATGTCCCATCATTTCATCTCATAATACCAATATTATACCTAGAATAGTAATTCCTTAAGATCATCGAATATCTGGTCGTTATCTGAATTTCCAAATGTCTCATTAATATCATACCTTAAAAAACATTTAGTTTGTCAGAGTCAGGACCTAAATAAGGTCTATGATTAGTTGATAATATATCTCTACGTCTTTTTCCATCCATAAGTGCCTCCTCTATTTTTTTTTTCCTGAAGTTGATTTGTTTTTTTTTTTTTAAAGATTTTATTTATTTGACAGAGAGAAACACAGCCATAGAGGGAACACAAGCAGGGAGAGTGAGAGAGGGAGAAGCAGGCTTCCCGCCGAGCAGGGAGCCCGATGTGGGACTCGATCCCAGGTCTCCGGGATCATGACCTGAGCTGAAGGCAGTCGCCCAACCAACTGAGCCACCCAGGCGCCCCGTGAAGTTGATTTGTTGAAGAAACTAGAATGTTGTTGAGAAGAGTTTCTCATAGCCTGAATTTTCTTTTCTTTTTTTTTTTTTTTTAAGATTTTATTTATTTGACAGAGAGAAACATAGCCAGAGAGGGAACACAAGCAGGGGGAGTGAGAGAGGGAGAAGCAGGCTTCCCACCGAGCAGGAAGCCCGATGTGGGGCTCGATCCCAGGTCTCCAGGATCATAACCTGAGCCGAAGGCAGTCGCTCAACCAACTGAGCCACCCAGGTGCCCGGTAGCCTGAATTTTCTAATTGTATGTTTAGCAAACCTCCTCTGGACTCTGAATTTCCTATAAATTGGAAATTAGATCTAGAATTTTGATAAGATTTAGGTGGTTTTTTTTTTTCAATTTTTATTTGTTTATTTGTTTGTTTTTGGCAAGGCTGCCCTCTGATGGTTTATTCTTCCTTAGGGAGACAACAGTGTCTGGCTGTGTATATATATATGTTTTATGATATCAGGGACCACTGATATTCAATACCTAGATCAATAAATTCATAAGGGGCTACAAAAACTATCATTCCTCCTTCATCTGCTAGCAAAGAAAAACTTCTCTTTGTCAACCATTTGGTTACTGAGTACAATGGATATAGGAAAGGCAGAATAAGGCTGGATTTGTCCTTTTATTTACTAGTCTTCAAAAGAACACGCTAGTTTCCTATTGTCTTCCTGGGTTTGTTTGCTTTTAGTGTCATTATGAATGTATAGATTTAAACATATCGATGCATTTCAAATCCATTGCAGTCTTGTTATTGATGCCCAACTTATCCCATCTTTGCCCAATGGGAGTATTTCTGTTGGCTCCTGAGTCCTATTGCCAGTACCCACGTAGTCTGTGGAGAGTCCTTGCTAACTGGTATAATAAGACTCATCTTATACATTTTCTGCCCCAGAATTGGGATCCGCCATTTTCTATGGTGACTACATCTAGGTCCGTCTGGGGGGAGGGGCATCCTCTCTCACACTGTGTGATCCACTTTGGCCCGGGTACGGTATGACCCAAAGAGCTACACCCATGCTCGTGGCTTGGACAGAGCAAGTGGCAATGGTCTTGGCATAAACAGCATTTTCCCAAGAAAGCCCTCCCTGCTCCCCCAGACCACATCAGCAACCCCTCTTCTCCTTTCTTGCTTCACTTGTTTTTGTAACAGTCAACATTATTAGTTGCAAGCAAGAGAAACTGTCTCTGGTAACTTATATGATTTTTTAAAAAAAAGATTTATTAATTTGAGAGAGAGAGAGAGAGTACACAGTCAGGGAGAGGTGGAAGGGGAGAGATAGAATCTCAAGGAGACTCCCACTGAGCATGGAGCCCGACTTAGGGCTCAATCCCATGACTTCGGATCATGACTTAAGCCAAAATCAAGAGTCGGATGCTTAACCAATTGAGCCACCCACGTGCCCCTAAATGATTTTTTAAAAATACTTTAAAAAAAGTATTTATTAGAATATTGGTTTGGCTGCATTGATAAACAGATAAAGATGGTTTTATTCCTCTCCTGTAAAAATATAAGGTGATGGGCAGTTGGGGAAGGGGAAGCTATAGGGTGATCTGCTCCTCCAAGATGTCGTCCAAGGACCCAGGTGCCTTCTGTCTTGTTGCTCCATGTCCTCCAGGACAGTGCTGTCCAGGGCCGCCTGGGGGTCTCAGCTGGTTGGGCGACTGCCTTCGGCTCAGGTCATGAGCCCGGAGACCCGGGATCGAGTCCCACGTCGGGCTCCCTGCTCGGCGGGAAGCCTGCTTCTCCCTCTCTCACTCCCCCTGCTTGTGTTCCCTCTCTGGCTGTGTTCCTCTCTGTCAAATAAATAAAGTCTTAAAAAAAAAAAAAAAGACAGTGTTGTCCAGGAGAACTTTCAGTGATGATGATAGCCTTCTTCATGTGTGCAAGCACAGTAGCCACTGGTCACATGTGTTTTCTGAGCTCCTGAAATGTAGCTAGAGCAATTGAAGGACAGAGTTTAAATTTTATTTAACTTTAATTAATTTAAGTAGATGCATGTGGCTACCGACTCCAGGGTTAGACACAATATTTCTAGACTATTGCCCTTACTTGCCTGGCTGAAATGGACACCACCAGTCCTCCAGGTAGACGTCAGGAAGGGGAGGAGAAATGGGAAGGCAAGCAGCTTCCTTCTCAAGACATGCATCATTTCCCTTCACGTTCCATTGGTGGGAACTTAGAGGGCCATGCCCAGCTGCAGGGGAGTCTGGGGAATGAAGTCTCCAGTCGGAGAGCCAGGTGTTCAGCGACCAGTTAGAAGTTGCTGCTACTAAAAGGAAGAAGGGGGAAAATAGATATTGGGGGACAATTAGAGACAAGGAAACCGGGTAGCTCTAGACCATTGCCGGGAGTCAGGAGATGAGGAAGGCACAGAATCAGGCTTTGAGGCTTCCAAAGCAGACACAAAACTAAAAATTCTCACTGTGATAGTGATCCCGTGCCTTACTCACCATGTGTCCCCAGCGATGAGGGCTCTGGGACACAGCTGAGGGGCCATGGTTCCAAGGACGCTGTGCTGAACACAGCAGCCTGCTGGTGAGGGCAGAGCTGGAAATTGAATCCAGACCAGGCTGATTCCAAAGCCCCCTATTCCAGTGGGAATTTGACCTCTAAAGGACTGAGAATTAGGGTAGTTCAAGACCAGAGGACGGTGGCAGCCCTTATGAACACGGAAGGCTGGGCCTGAGGCTCACATCCTAGATGAACTGCTCAGCTCCAAACCACAGGTTTCTTTTTGGTGTTCCTGTCCCCTTCCCTGGTCCTCCCCTGCCCTAGTGGGGTGTCTGTGCCTCTCAAAGAGAAGACTTCCTCACATCTGTAAAGTGCTTTATCCTTTATAAAGCAATTTCACATAATATGAAATTGAAGACTTTTTTTTAGACTTGGCGTCACTTACTGTTCTTGATTTAAAAAGCAGAGGAGTTGAGTTCCTTTGTTATTTTTCAGGGAAAAACAGTTCCCAGATTAAGTTGATTTTTGTATGTGACCCTTGCTTGATTTCTTTTTGGGGTCAGTGACCTTTGATAGAAGAAAGTATCTGTGATCCTCCAGCCTGAGGAAATGGAAAGACAACAGGAGGCTTGAATAGCCCAAGGTAGGAAGAAGCCAGTTTTATGCAGGGCCTGCTCCCCAGGGCCCAGGGCTGTGGAGAAGGAAGCTGCCCAAAGGCCTTGCTTGCCTCCGCAGGGAGGCTAGGTCCGGGCACAGAGGGGCTAAGGAAATTGCCTGAGTTTGGATTTGAACCCAGTCTTTCTGGGGCTAGAGTCCAGGCTACCTCAGCCAGGCCCCCACCTACCCTGTCTGATGTGACACATGTGTGTGTGTATCAGCCTTCCCATGCACACTCAGACCTCCTCGTGCATGTGTGTGCTAACACACTCTGATGCACACACACTGCCAACCCTCTGTGTGCTGCCCGTCCCGCTTGCCTTCCCTTCCCAGGGACCCGTTATCTTCTGAAGCCGATGACTGAGGCCAGGCCGGGCCAGGTGTCAGGGTCAGGACAGGGGCAGGGTGGCTGCTGACAGGGTGATGGAAAGCAGGAAGGTCACAAATAAGCAACCAGCCCCGCCTGGACACAGCCTTCTGAGCGTTTCCCGGATGTCAGGGGCTTGCTTATTTTTCCGTGACTGTCCAGAGCTGAGCCCGAGCCTCCCCTTCCCGAATGGCTGTCCTGATGGAGCCATGGCGCTGTGGGTCTGGCTCCCTCCAAGCGGGGTTTACAAATGTCTCTTCTCTAACAGAGGCCTAGAGGCTCTTGTGGGCTGGGTCCAGTCTACTGCTCAGCCTTGTCCCTGCCTCCCCAGCCCAGGTGCCCGGTTGCCTGCCGGCCCTCTGACCCCACTTCCTGCAGCCGGTCCTGGCCTCCCTGCCTTTGCTCCCCCTGACTGGGACGCCCAAGTCCTATTCTCCAGGTAAATCCTATTTTCTTTGAATCTCACTCAAATGACACCTCCTCCAGGAAGTTCTCTAGGAGACTTTCAAGGAATCTCTTTCCTTGGCATTAAAAAATAAAGTTAAAAATTTTTAAATTGTGATAAAATACATGTAACATAAAATTGACCATCTTAACAATTTTTTAAAAATGATTTTATTTATTTATTTGAGAGAAAGAGAGAGAGGGAGAGGGAACGAGCAGGGGGAGAGGCAGAGGCAGACTCCCTCTTGAGCAGGGAGTCCAGCCTGAGGCTCGATCCCAGGATCCTGGGATCATGACCTGAGCCGAAGGCGGATGCTTAACCGGCTGAGTGCCCCAGGCGCCCCTCCCATCTTAACCGTTTGCGAGTGTGCACAGTTCAGCGGTGTAAGTACACTCACTTCGTTGTGCACCTGTCACCAACATCCATCCACAAAACTCTTTTCATCTTGCAAAACTGAAATTTTGTACCCATTAAACAATAACTCCTTATTCTCCCCCCCCACCCCCTGACAGCCACCCTTCTACTCTCTGTCTTTCTGAATTTGATAACTTTAGATATGTCGTAGTAAGAGGAATTGTACCGCTGTAGTCTTTTTATGTCTGGTTTATGTCACTGAGCATAATGTCCTCAGGATTCATCCATGTTGTAGCAAATAGCAGAATTTCCTTTCTTTTAAAGGCTGAATACAATTCCATTGCACGTGGAGAATCCACTTTGTTTCCCCATTCATCCGCCGGCGGGCCCTGGGATTACGTGTCTTCAGGCTTTCGTGAATGACGCTGCTGTGCCTGTGCGTGCCCAAGGAGCTGCTTAGCTCTTGGTTCTTTCCAAGCAGCGCTTGTTTGTTCATTCATCAGTGAATGGGCGTTTGGGTTGTTTCCAGTCTGAGGCTATTACAAATAAAGCTGCTAAAGCATTTTCTACAGGTTCATGTGGGTCTATGCTTTCATTTCCTCTGAGCACGGATCTGGGAACAAGCTGGATCATATATTAGGTAAATGTTTAACTTCCTGGAGAGACGGTCAAACTGTTTTCCATAGTGATCGAACCATATCGCATTCCTAACCACAGTGTATGAACGTTCCAACTCTTCCACATCTTTACCAGCACTTGGTATGGTAGGTCTTTTAGATTTCAACTCTGTATTCTTTTTTTTTTTTTTTTTTTAAGATTTTGTTTATTTGAGAGCGAGAAACACAGCGAGAGAGGGAACACAAGCAGGGAGAGCGAGAGAGGGAGAAGCAGGCTTCCCGCCAAGCAGGGAGCCCGATGTGGGACTCGAACCCAGGACTCCGGGATCATGACCTGAGCCGAAGGCAGTCGCTTAACCAACTGAGCCACCCAGGCGTCCCTCAACTCTGTATTCTAATATGCGTGCAGTGATATCCAAATATGGCTTTCATTTGCATTTCCCTATTGATTATTATTTGCTATATGTATATCTTCCTTGGGAAAGTGTCTGTTCAAATATTGTGCTGCTTATTTTTATATTGAGTTGTTTTCTTATTTCTGAATTCTAAAAGTTCCTCCTGTTTTCAGGATGCAAGTCCACTCTCAGATGTGTGATTTGCCCATATTCTTCCAAATGTCTGCCTTGTTTTTTCATTCTCTGATTGGTGCTTTTTGAAGAGTAGAAAACTTTAATTTTGATCAAGTCCAATTCATCATTTTTCCCCTTTATGTATCCTGCTTTTGATGTCATATCTAAGACATTTTTGCTTAACTTAAGGTACAAAGATTTCTAGAAATTTCCAATTTTAGGTGTGATGTGGTAAGTCTATGATCCATTTTCATCTAATGTTTCGCATATGGCATGAAGTAGAGCCTGAACTGCATTTTTTTAAACATATACATGTCCAATTGTTTCAGCACCATTTGTTGAAAAGACTAGCCTTTCTTCACTTGAACTGACTTTGCATCTTTGTTGAAAATTTATTCTCCACATATGTGTGGGTCTCTTTCTGTTCCATTGATCTGTTTGCCTCTCTCGATGCCAGTGCCGTTCTATCTTGTTAACTGCAGCTTTCTAACGGATCCTGAGACGAAGTAGTGCGAGACCCTACCTTCATTGCTTTTCAAAGTTGTTTTGGCTATTGTATGATTTTTGTATTTCCAGATGAATTTTAGAATCAGTTTAGGATTTCTCAGGTTCTGCCAAAAGCCTGCTAGGATTAGGGTTGCTTTGATGGTGCCCATGAGTTTGTGGGAAAAGTGACCTCCTAACTGTCTCCTGACCTATGAACCTGGTGTATCTCTCCATTTATTTAGGTCTTCTTTTCTTCTCAGTAATGGTCAGTAGTTTTCAGTATGTAAGTTACACATCTTTTCTCAGATTTATCCCTAAATAGTTCATTTTTTGATGGTATTATATGATTTTTTAAAAACAGTTAAAGCTTTATTGAGGTATAATTGACAAAAGTGTAAGATATTTATTTTTTTAAGATTTTATTTATTTTTTTATTTGAGAAAGAGAGAGACTGTATGTATGTGTGTGTGTGAGAGAGAGAGTGAGAGAGAGAGAGTGAGCGTGGGCGTGAAGTGGGCAGGGGGAGGGGAGCGGGAAGAGCAGAGGGAGGGGGACAAGCCGGCTCCATGCTGAGCATGGAGCCAATGCTGGGCTCCAACCCACAACCCTGAGATCATGACCTGAGCCAAAACCAAGAGTCGGAAGCTTTAACTGACTGTACCACCCAGGAAGTTGCGTTTTAAGGTATTTAAAGTGGACATTACAGCAATTTGATACACATACACCCTGTGAAAGGAGTCCCCTCCCTCCACCATCCAGTTAATTGACATCCATCACTTTATGCATTTATCTTTTTTTTGGGGGGGTGAGAGTATTTAATCTCTATGCTCTTAGCAAATTTTAATTATGCAATACTGTGTTACCAACCATAGTCACCATGTTTTACAGTAGATCCTAACACCTCATTTATCTTTTAGCTGAAAGTTTGTACCCTTTTACCGACCTCTTCCTATATTCCCAACCCCCGTCTTTTCTGTTTCTGAGTTTGACCTTTTTAAGATTCCGTATGTAAGTGATACCAAGCACTATTTTTTTTCTCCCTGGTTTATTTCACTTAGCATAATGCCTTCAAATTCCATCCATGTTGTTGCAACTGACAGGATCTCCTTTCTCTTGGCTGACTAATATTGCATTTTAAAAATGTATTCCACGTCTTCTTTATCCATTCATCCACTGATAGACACTTAGGTTGTCTCTGTATCTTGGCTATTGGGAATAATGCTACAGTGAATATGGGAATCCAGATATCTCTTTGTTCTCCTGTTTTCATTTCCTTTGGTTATATACCCAGAAGTCAGTATATACTGGATATGGGTCATATGGTAGTTCTATTTTGTAATGTTTTGAAGATCTTCCTTTCTGTTTTCTGTAGTGGCTGCACCAAATTACATTCCTACCAAGGATGCATAGGGGCTCCCTTTTGTCTACATGTTTGCCAACACTTGTTATCTCTTATCTTTTTGATTGATGATAGTCATTCTAATTTCTACTACAATGGACTTTGAATTTCTGCTTAAATTACCCACTGTTCATTGCTAGATATAGAAATACAGTTGATTTTTGGGCATTGATCTTGTATCCTGCAATCTTGCTAAACTCGGTTTTAGCGGGTTTTCGTAGATACCAATGGATTTTCTACATAGAGGATCATTTCATATGCGAAAAAGACAATTTGTTCCTTCTTTTCCAATCTGGATGCCTTCTTACAGGTGGCTCTTTAGCCACCAACCCCTGGGTGGCTCAGTAGTTTAAAGCATCTGACTCTTGATTTCAGCTCACATCGTGATCTCAGTCAGGGTCTTGAGATGGCATGGAGCCTGCTTAAGATTCTTTCTCTCCCTCTGCCCCAGCTATCCCCCACCAATGCATTCTCTCTCTTTAAAAAAAAATTTTTTTTTCTTGCCTTATTGGATTGTCTAGAACTTCTAATACAATGTTGACCAGGAGTGACAAGAGAAACATTACGATCTTGTTCCTGATCTTAAGGGAAAAGCATTAGGTCTCTCATCATTAAGTGTGTTTCTAGCTGTGAACTTTCTCTAGTGCCGTTTATCAGGTCAAGAATATTTCCTTCTAGGGGCGCCTGGGTGGCTCTGTGTTAAGTGTCTGCCTTCAGCTCAGATCATGATCCCAGAGTCCCAGGATCAAGCCCCGCATCAGACTCCCTGCTCAGCAGGAAGCCTGCTTCTCCCTTTCTCACTCCCCCAACTTGTGTTCCCTCTCTACCTGTGTTTCTCTCTGTCAAATAAATAAATAAAATCTTAAAAAAAAAAGAATATCTCCTTCTATTTCTAGTTTCTGAGAATTTTCCTCATGGATGAGTGCTGGGTTTTGTCAAGTTCCTTTTCTGTATCAGTTGAGATAATCAACTGGTTTTTATCGCCTTTATTCTATTAATATGGCATATCACATTAATTGATTTTTGCACGTTAAATCAATCTTGCATCGCTGAGATAAACCCTACCTAGTCATAATGTATTACTCTTTTTATATATGGTTGGATTCAATTTGCTAAAATTTTGTTAAGAATTTTTATCAAGGGATATTTGTTCACAGTTTTCTTTTTCAGTAGTGTCTTTATCTAGTTTGGTAAAGTAACATAAGCCTCAAAGAAAGAGTGCAGGAGTATTCTATCCTCTTCGACTTTCTGGAAGTATGTGTAGAATTGGTGTTATTTCTAACAAAAATGTTTGATAGAATTTACCGGTAAAGTCTTCTGAGACTGGGAAGGTTTATGACTATAAATGGAATTTCTATAAGAAATACATGGATGTTCAGGGTATCTGTTTCTTCTTGCATAAGCTTTAGTAGTAGTTTGCTGAAAAATTGCGGCCACTATTTCTTCTTTCTCTTTCTTTTCCTTTAGGGATTCATGTTGTGTGTGTGTGTGTGTGTGTGTGTGTGTGTGTGTGTGTGTGTATTATATCTAATATATATTACACAATGCTATATAATTATATACTTATATGTGAGGTTGCTTGAGTTGTTCTACAATTTGCTGATGATGTGGTCAATTTTATTTCTGTAGAAGTTGACATGGTTTTTTTTGTGTATCTTCCATTTCTCTACTTAACATGTTTGTTCTCACCTCCAGCTTTTGGAAATATGGATGCAGTTACAATAACTGTTTTAATGTTCTTGTTCCCCAATTCTGATGTCTGTGTCAATTCTGGATTTTTATTGATTGATTTTTCTCCTCTTTATGAGTTGTATTTTCTTCTTTACCTTGGTGGTAATTTTTGATGAATGCCAGACATTTTGAATTTTACTTTGTTGAGTACTTTGTATTTGTATAAATCTTTTTTGAGCTTTGTTCTGGATGCCATTAAGTTACTTGAAAGAGTTTGATCCTTTTGGGTTTTGCTTTTAAAATTTGTTAGTGGAGCTAGAGTGGTATTTGCCTACGGCTAATTTTGCAAGACTCTTCTAAGTACTCTACTCAATGCCCAGTGAAAATTGAGGGCTTCTAGTTTGGCTGGTGGAAACAGGAAATATTCTTGGTCCTCTGCTTTTCTGATAGTTCAGAGGGAACATCCTCACACACCATGCACTGGCCAGTACTCTGCTGAGTAAGGGAGAACTGCATGTTCCTTGAGTTGTTTGTCGGTGCAGCTCTCTTCTCTCCAGGAATCTATCCTGCAAATGCCAGTACCTTGGTTTCCTCAGAGGTCATCTTAGCTCCATCTCCTTAATTCATCTCCTTAACTAAGCTCTGTCTGGAATTCTTCCTGCCTTTGCTGCATGCTGGAAACTCTCAAAGCAGTGAGTTGGGAAGAGTATATGGCTCACCTTGTTGATTTCCCATCACTGTTGTTTCATTTTTAGTGTCTCAAAATTGTCTCATATATTTTATACTATGTTTTAATTGTTTCAGGTGGAAGAATAAATCCAGTCCCTGTTATTCCATCTTGGCTGAAAGTGGAAAGTGCTCAGTGCTCTTTTGCTTTCAAAATAGTGCCATTAAACTGGGAGGCTAGCCGTTCTGGAGGATACCGAGGCACGTTATGGGATTGACTGGAAGGAGAGTGAGTTTATATGACAGGATGTGCCTCTTCCCACTCACAGTTGTATATCTGTCATCCGTGATTGCACATCTGTCTGTGTGTCTGTCTGCAAGCCTGAATGCAGTCTACCAGAGTTTGGGAAGCTGTCTGTGGCTGTCCCCCGGGGACAGGGTTCTTCCTTCTGTCTGTTCAGGCGAAATTCCAGGCTGCTCATGCAGTCATCCTGCCAAATTTCTGGCTGTCCCATGCCAGAGTGCATCAGGCCCAGACTGGCCTGTGGACAGGCTGCAGATGAGCCAAGCAGGTATTCGCCTTATGTAGTTCTGATTGGGAAGACAGGGTCGGAGCAGAATGGCTTTCTGTTTTGAGTCACTGGGGCTGATCTGAGGGTTCTCCCTCTCCTTTCCCTTCCCACAGGCCCCCAGGCTGATCCTTTTGTGGTTCCTAGCTTGCATGCTGGTCTCTCTGGGCATAGGAGAGGAGAGCTGTGGTTGCTGCTATCAACCCAGTCCAGTCTCAGAGCAACATATCTAGTGTTGTGTACAGTGGATTTTCCCATGGGTTTCCAGGAGGACGAATGCCATCATACTTTCAGGAGAGCTAGCCTTTAGCAGAGCTTTCTCTTTTTCTTCTCTTGCTCCCCACCTATGCCAGGGGCTGGAAAGGGTTCATGTGGCCCAGGCCACCTCCACAGCATCCAGCTCATTCCGATGTCTGTTTTTCCAAGGGTGGACAACAGCACATAAAGCTGTATCTAGAACAGGTAGCAAATTTTCCATGCTACTGGGAATAGAAGAATTGTGTATATTTTTTTATCAAATTAAATTTGGTTCAAGGCCTCACTTGTCAAGATGGATAATCAGCCCAAGAATTCTAGAACTTATGTGGACCAAAAAAGGGGGGCACTTAAATCCAGTTAAGTATATTAAGTATGTATATCTCTGACGATCTACTGATTCAGCTACCTGGGAGATCTAGATTCCAAGGAAATGTTCTGACAGGTCCATAAGGGGACGCGCATATGTTCACTCTGACAATTGTGTATGGTGATGTGGATTCAGAGGCAGATTGGTTGATGTCCCTCCTGGAGTAAGATGAGAACCAGGTGCAGGGAAGGCCTTATGGTGCAGTGTCTCTCATTCCATAACAGCCTTTGTTTGACGTTCTACTGTGATTGGCTGCGCAGAGTAATGTGTTACGTTGTTGGGAAGCTCGAACTGTGCTAGAATCACACGTCCTTGCAGACGACTATAGTGACTTTGTTATCTTGGGAGTGGGCGTATGCATTTGGGAGAAACATCATGTACTCATTCATTTAGTCATTCATTTATTCATAAAACAGTTATAGGGCAACAGCCTCTGCTAGGTTTTGGAGATACAGGGGTGACTGCTTATAATCCAGTGGGGGAAACAGGTATTAAATGAAAGAAACATGTCATCAAATTGATGATTCTGGAAATAAAGGAAAATACCATCATTGGTATGATAGAACTAAGGTTCATAGGGGCCTAAAGGAAGACCTCTTTGAAAAAGGGACATTGAACTAGAGCTGAGTAGAACTAGGTGTGTTCTAGGTGGGGTAATGCGGGCATGAGGGTCCTGAGGCAGGCAAGAGCTAGGTCCCTTCAAAGAATGACTTTGCCTGGGGCGCCTGGGTGGCTCATTTGGTTAAGTGCCCAACTTCTGATCTCAGCTCAGATCTCAGGGTGTGAGTTCAAATCCCAAGTTGGGCTCCACGCTTGGCTCCTTGGAGCCTACTTTAAAAAAAAAAAAAAGAGTGACTCTTCCTAGCTGGAGGGAGCAGCAAGGAGGAGCCCGGAGGCGAGGCGGGGCTGGGAACAGGCAGAGCCTACTGCTTGATAAGGTGGCCACATAATTTATCATCTAGACTTAGTACACATTTGAGACTGAAGGGGCGCTACTACTTATAATGTCAGGATAACAGGTCACCCTCCTTATAGGTCAAGGTAAAGGGTCTGAGTTTCATTCTCAAGGGTATGAAAAGCCATTGGGATCTTGAGGAAAGAGAGATATGAGCTAGTTTGCACCTGGAGTCTGAAATGGGGCCATAGCACTCAGAAACCTCCTGCCATCCTTCCTATCTGCATGGAGGAGCCTCTTGGGAAAGTTATGGGCCATACCTGAAATCCAGGAGGGAGAGAGGCAGACAGGAGCCCAGAAAAGGCCTGTGGAGTCCTGCCCCATTGGGCAGTGAGCTGGTTGCTGCTGCTGTGTAGCACCCCCAGCCCCCTAGCCCGTGGCCCTGGTTGAGTGTGCCACCTGCCTCCCTCCTGCTTCGGGACAGATGTCTCTCCCAACAGGTGAATCTGCCCCCAGTTGGAGACAGTGATGAGAACTTTCCCCTGGTGCTACAGCTCCAGCTGCACGTGGAGGTGGGAAGAGAAAAACCTTCTTATTAACAGACTGCATCAACTTGATTGTCAATAATTTTACAAAGTCAGAGTGTAAAATTTCTCAGTATGATGACAGGGTCTTGGGTGCCTGGGTGGCTCTGTCATTAAGCATCTCTGGAGTCCTGGGATCGAGTCCCACATCAGGCTCCCTCCTCAGCAGGGGGAGCCTGCTTCTCCCTCTTTCACTCGCCCTGCTTGTGTTCCCTCTCTCGCTGTGTCTCTCCCTGTTAAATAAATAAATAAAATCTTAAAAAAAAAAAAAAAGACGACAGGGTCTCTAGCAGGCTGATCTTTACCTTCCTGTGGGAGTCCCCCCTCACTCTAGTCACTCATTACATTGTCTGTTAGCAGAGTCCACAGCTGGCTCGGGGCTCTCACATAGGAGAGAGGTCATGGTGTCACCCGTTCCCACGCATACATAGAGATCCACAGACCCAGGTCCACAAACTCCTACGCCAGGGAGCCTGGGACTGTGATAGCTTCGAAGGGGACCACATTTCCAAAATTCCCCCAAAGCTGTCTACGCACATATCCAGCAAATCAGTCTTTCTCCAGCCGGACCCTGGGTCTCTTCCTTGAGAACAAGAGGAGACCAAGGGTAAGGACTAGGTGTGGCAGACACTGTTCCTTGCGTGCCCAACAAGCCATCCCCTCTCCTTCCCGGTTAACAGTGTGACTTTTGCTACTAGCGACTGGAATGCTTTGATCTTTGGGAAGCCGAGATCCTGGGGCCTGCTCGCAGCCCCAGGAGATGAATCATGATTGGTTTAAATGAACTCTGGCAGCTCATTCCCCTGGCTTATGATTGGTCTAGATGCGGGGGAAGGTGGGAGATATGGGATCCAGTTCTGGTAAATGAGATGCAAAGGGAAGTCTGCTGGGGGAAGTCTCCTCTTTCTAAAAAGGACAAAGTCTTGGCTGGAGAATGCCTTCTCACCCCTTTTCCGTCCCTGGACTGAGAGATGGCACTTGGGAGTGCACTAGCCGCTTGGTCACCAGAATGCAAGAAGGTAGCATGTGAGAACGACAGCGTGTAAAGATAGAGTTTGGGTTCCTGAAGTCATTGTTGGCTGCACCAGCCCTGGATGGCCTGCCTCTGGCCTTCTTCTTATGTGAGACAAATAACCTCTACTTGTTGACGCTGCCACAGCCAGGCCCCCTGCAATCTGCAGCCCAGGCATGGCCCTCACTCTCACCCTTGTAAAGCCGCTGGGGCTTCCAGTTTGGGGAACCCCTGCCCCCATCCTTAAAGGAGGAATTGAGTGACACAAAGAAGTAGGAGGCTCCTAAGCTCATGAACACCAGCTTGGCTTGTTCCCTAACGGGATGACCTTGGGTGAATTAACCTCACTGGGTCTTGGTCTCATCCTCTGCACAAGGGAGGCAATGACTAGCACTTTGCCTCACAGGCTCACTGGGAAGGGAGGGAGAAAGTAAATGGGATAATGAAAAGGAAAGCAAGACCTCCAGGAAATGCCTGGATGTACAGTAGCTGTTCAATAAAAGTCAGCTCCCTCCCCTCTTCGGGAGTTAGGGAACCACCCCTCTGACCCTGGCTGTCAAGTCACACATGCGCTCATTGTGCGTGTCACCCTTATTACCCGGAGAGGATTTTGCATTATGGAACCTTGAGTTTTAAATTAAGTGTCAAATATAATTTGGCCACACTAAGAATTAATTATTATGATTGCCCTTAGAAAAGCCAGGAAGCTCAGCTCTGAGTGTGAAATTGGTGTGTGCCCACAAGGGAGGGAAACCCCCCTCCCAACACAGAAGAGCGAATGGAGGGGGACGGCGGCGATGCTTGGTGTGGTTGGGACATTTCCCACCGTGGACCCTGGGAAGCCAGGCTCCTTGAGGAGTGGCCAAGGGGTAGGGCTGAGGGGTGGAGATGAAAACGGTTTCTAGGAGGTGTCCCCCGTCACAGCCAGTCCATCACAGCTAGCCCCCCTCTCCGTGGCTTGTGCACATCTGTCAGCTGCAGACACACATGTGGCTCATGTCAGTCCTTCCCCTTTAAGGGAAGGGAAACATTTCCCGAGAGAGAGGGCGGTGGGGGAAGAGGGAGCCGTGGGGCCAGAAGAGCGGCCACATTTGTCTCCATGACAGGCCAAGGACAAAAGCTCAGTCTGGAGCTTGCCAGGAGGGAGCCCTCCTCCCCTGGCCTCGGGGCCCAGGGCCCGTTTTGAGGCAGGCAGGCTGGGTGCTGGGTGTGGGCGGCCAGGTTGGGCATCCAGAACCCAACCCAAGTCAACAGCCGCCCCCCCCACCCCTGCCCCAGCCGCCCCTCTCAGAGGAGTCTGGGTTTAATTTTCTGGTCAGTGCCAAAAGGAGGAAGAGGACGAGGAGGAGGAGAAGAAAGCAGCGAGCTGAAGCCCTAATGCAGTCGGCTGGGATCTGTCACTCAGCGCACAGCCCGCTGACGACTCAGGGCAGCCCCAGCTGTAAGCAGCCCGTGATTTATGGACACCGAGTGAACTCCTGCGGCAGAAACCAGCCTTGAGATCAGAGCAGCAATAGGGCCCTTTCTTTGGCAGGAGACAGGGCCTGCATTTTTCTCGCTCATGCCAAACTGCTTTGCACGGCAATTAGCTCTGTCCTCATTTAGTCTCCAGTCCCAAAGGGTAATGAAAGTCATATATCATCTTCAAGACTGCTAATTATTGAGCTCGCTTACAGGTAGGCTTTGTAACTGTGAGAAGGGCCTGTCGGCCCAATATTTATTACTCTTCCAATAAGTAAGCAAACTGGGGCAGGGGCACTAGAGGGAGAGAGGAAAGAAGCCAGGGAAGATGGGGGGAAAACAACTTTCTTGAGACACCGCCCAACCCCAGCCCCAGGATCTCTGACATACCTTCTGCGAATGGGCACATCAGAGGGGAAACATCTTTATTCCACGGAGCAGTTTCTCACGCCCTAACAAACCAGTCTGGGAGAGCGGAGTAGTGGGGAGAGGCTGGTGGAGGTGTGGGCTGGGGTCTGCTCTGGAAGGCGGGATAGGGGACTGAGGGGCCACGGGGAAGAGAGCATCAGAAGAGCAGGGGAGGAGCAGAAGACAGAATCCCACCAACCTCCCCCTCCCGCCTCAGGTTCAGAGCATTCCCCTGTCCTTCTTGGGCCTGCTGGCCGATGCAGCTGCTCCTGAGTCAGGACCCAGGGCTAGGCTTGGACTGTGTGAGGCTAATGCTGGAAAGCTTTTGTCTGAGCCCTTTAATTTTACTTTCTCATCCTGCCGCCAAGCTGCCGATTATAATTTACCCCAGCAGCTTTCCACGCGTGTGGTTAACTTAAGGGGAAGGTAGGCTCTTATTTCCACATAAACAGACTTAAAAAATAGAATGACTTTTTAGAAAAACTAGGCATAAATATTAGCCAGGATTACTGATTTTTAAACAGAGGATGTAATTAAAGCAAGAGCTCAAGAAATATGACCAAGTACTGTTAGATGCCACACTCAACATACTCAGCAGCACTTATTGAGTGCCTGCTGTGTGCCAGGCACTGTGCTGAGAGCTTGGGGTCACATTTCTCATCTGAGTCCCCATAAGCCCCGTAACTCCTGAGGCCCTGGTGCCAGCCCCACCTCACAGGTAGTTGAAGTTACACGCCCAAGGTCCTGCGGCTAGTTAGGGTTGGACCCAATACCATCTGGCTCCGAAGTCCATTCTGTAAACCACAACACTGTATTTCCCTTAATTCATGCTCCTCCCCTGTCTGTTGGGGGAAGAGCAGTGTGCTGGGGTCCTCCCCAACTCCATTCAGGGACATCATGTTGGCAGCTTGGAACTGACCAGGGTGGGAATATTCACACTGTGGAAAATGGCAAATGCTATAAGTTAGGTTTTTTGTTGGTTTGTTGGTCGGTTCCCAAAGAGCTGTTTATTACACTTTTACCAGCGTACCGCCCGGAAGGAGCCAAGGGGAAAGGGAAAACATCACACTGTAGCTCATGGCAAGTTCTTTCCATCAGAGGCGAGCAGAGAGAACAATGGGGAGGGAGTCTAGAGACCTGAGCTCTACACCCGGCTTTGCTAGTGAGGGAGGCTGACTTGAGCAACGTGTCCCCAGGTGCCACCACGGCCACAGGAGCGGGTGAGCCTGGACCCACAAAATGAAGCATAATCGCGTTTCCGTTTTTGCTCACAAATACAAGGCGGCTCCCCCATTCGTGTGCAGAGCGGGGCTCGGGCTGTGGGCCTATGTGCCAGGCACGTGTTGCTGTCGGGGCGGCTTGGGCGTGGAGGGCATTGGTTCTGCTTACTCTTTCGTCCTTCGCCGTGTTTGGAGCCAGCCAGAGCAGGGTAGAAAGCCACCTCTTCCCGCCATTGTGACCTTAGACAGCTTGTTTAGCTTCTCTGCGTGTCTATCGTCACTACTGGGAAATGAGCATGATCAATAGTGTCTATTCACAGGGTGCTGTGAGGCCTGAATGAGATAGCGCACGTCGAATGCGGGGCACTAACTGGGCGCAGAAGCGGTGCCTGGCACCTCTGCAGTGCGGCTGCGGCTGCGTTTCTTTCTCGCATTGTTTCTTTCGGTGGGGGAGGTAGGGGGGTTGGCGAGGAGGTGCCCCACCCACACCCCCCAGCTCCCAGGGCCCCTGTACAGGTGGCCAGGGCTGAGAAGGAGGGGCTTCTCTCACCTGCCTCCCCCTGCTGGAGTCTTGTAGCCCTCTCAACCCCCTCTCTGCAAGTATACGAACCTTTATGTGTTCCTTAAACTCCTACTGCTGGGAGAAACGTGTGATCCTAGAGTCTCTGTTCCCAGGGTGGAGGCTCAGTCTGCAGGGGCACGACCCTAGACTCTGCTAGGCAGGCCAGCTGGAAGGATGCCAAACAGGCTGTGGGAGTCCCCAGTCCACTCACCCAGAGACAGTGTGCCCTCTGCCCTTTGGCGTGGGTCACTGCTGGTCCTCTCCTTGTACACCTGGTGCTGAGCCTCCTGGGGTGGCTTCCGTCTCTGCCCTGGCCTTGGCTCTGGGCGACCCTGGTTCTCTACCTTCACACCTCTCTGCATGCTCCAGCTGACTTCCCCATGGCGTCTGAACACGGGGACAGAGTGTTCCCTTCTTCCATCTTTCAGCACTCCCTGTGCCCTGCTCCTGGGGGGCAGCTGGATCTACCAGCTTGGGTGCCCCCTCTCTTCCTCCCCAGCTTCTCTGCATGGCAGGTGGTAGCTACCAAAGCGTGGCCTCACAGCAATGCCCGTAGAGGACGAAGGATGTCTATCCCTGGTCTCCTTAGCAAACCCCGGGAAGGACTGGATCGTCCCAGCCTGGGACATGGGCTCAACCCTGCGTGCCTGTGCTGGCCAGCTGGGGTTCCAGCGTGGATCAGGCATGGGCCACCCGGCTGCTCAGGTGCATGGCCAGATGAAGAGCTGGCCAGCAGGAGGCAGACGCTCTGCTGAGTCAAGAAGCAGGACCGCACCGCAGCTGAACGCAGTCCGTCTGCCCGCACGCTCCCCACCAGCTTCAACAAGCTCAAGCGAAGTCGTTAGGGGACTCTAGGTCCAGACACAGACAATGCTGTCCCATCGGGGACTTGTCTCAAGAGAGCCACAGTCATGTGTGAAGCTAGACGACAATCTTCTGTCTTTATTTATTTATTTGTTTTTATGAACCAGAAGTGCTTATTGCAGAAACGTGGCCACGGTTCCAGTTGGGTGGCTCAGGTTGAGGCTGGACCAGGGCTCCCTGCCAGGACTGGGCAGGTGCGGCCAGAAGCGAGCAGAGGGAGTGTGTCTGGGCCTGGGGCCTCAGAGCTGCAGGCTGATGTCGGGAGTCAGGCTGCAAGTGAGGCCAGTGCCCGTGGGGTCCGTGTGGAGGGCCTTTATTTACCATAGCACCTTCTGTCACCGTGAAGAACCTCTTGAATTGTTCATTCCCAAGGAGTGACACCCATGGATCATCCGGTAACAGATCTGTCTCCTTCCCAAAGGCCCCAGTGGGTTCAGGAGCCAAGCCCTGCTTTCTGCGTTGGGGGCTTCCCCTGACTCCCCAGTGTAGACGTCGTAGACACCCAGACAGGCTACCAGCATGGCCCCCTTGGACTGCAGAGCGCCGGCCTGCTGCGTAAACCCCAGCAGGTGGGCCTTGGGACAGCCCAGGATGCAGGAGTGACTCGAGACCTGGGGTAATATAGAACGCTTGCCTAGAGGGAATTGGGGTCAGGATAAAGAGGGGGTATTTGCTCAAATTTTGAACTCATGGGTGGAGACCTAAATGGGAGTCATAGAACAGAAAGCACTTCCCCCTCAACTTTGCTGTCTCAGGGCTCTGAAAAGAGGGCACAGGTAGAGGGCCTCGTGGGGGTGGGCACAGCTCCTACATTCTCAATACTTCTCGATACGTGGTGGGCCTGAGTGGATTTCTGAGGCCAGGAGGGGTGGAAATCAGGGCTGTTTATGTTAGGGGCAAGGCCTGGGTTTTGAATTGGAATAAAATGTGGCTGGAGAGAGGGACAGTTTGGAGAGGGGGGTTGAGACACAATAGAGGGTAATAACTGAATCACCAGTGGGTCCCAGCCCTAGACATGTCTCATGTCCAGAGGCCTCGGAGCCTCCTGACCACCTTCCCCTACTCTGGGGCTATAGTTGCCACATAAAAAACCAATCCAAACCCATTTTATTGTATCACAGAGTCTGTGGGACAGGAATTTGGAGAGGGCACGGTGAAAATGGTTTGTCTCTGGGGATCTCAGCTGGATTGACTCAGAGGCTGGAGGAATCATCTGGAAAAGTCTTCATTCATGTGTCTGGTGGTTGAAGCTTGCTGTGAGCTGGAAGGTGGCTTGACTGTGGGCCAAAAACCTCCCCCAGCCTCACCATGGGAGCTCCCTGCGGGGGCCGCTTTGGGCCTCCCCACAGCCTGGCAGCTGGATTCCGGGACAGGCCCCCTCAGAGAGCCAGCGGAAGCTGTGTGGCCTTTCTAGCCGAGCTGCAGAAGTCATGCAGCATCACTTCTGCCACATTCTAGTGAGGGAAGCGGCCAGAAGCCAGCACAGATTGAATGGGAAAGGAATTAGCTGCTGCTTCACGGTGAGAGGCAAGGTGATAGTGTAAAGAGTTTATGGGAAAGGAGATGTTGTTGAGGCCGTTACTGAAAGTACAACCAGCCACACGTTTGGAAAATCCAACTGCCACTACCATACATTTGGGAAGATGAGATGGTCCAAACAGAGCCTCGTACTCACGTCACAGAGGGAACACCTGAGGCTACTCAACTCACTGAATTGAAAAAGGGCCCTGAAAGCCCAACATATACTCAATTTAGGGATTCTTTCTATGGCATCCCATGGAGCTAAGGATCTAGTCTCTTCTTGAATACCTGTAATGATGTGGAGATCATTACCTTACAAAGGGTCATTCCAATTGCCGCACAGTTGGAATCATCAAAAAGTTCTTAGATTGTGATAAAAGCTGCATCCCTGTAAAGCCTGCTCATCGGCTCTGGTTGTGCTCCTGGTGAATGAGGACCGGACAAAAAAGAGGGAAACTAACACTCTTGAGAGCTAACTATACATCTGGCCTGTGTCTGGGCCCTTCACCGTACTGGAGAACAAGCGTGTGCCAACCCACTCACTGTTGATGGAGTTGTCACTTTTCCATCCTGTGGTCTTTCCGCCTTTCCTCAATGGCCAGGCTTCCTGACTGCTCATCACCTTTGCTTATGTTCCAGTTTTTCCTGCCCCCCCCCCTTTTTTTAAATAGCCACATCACATAAGATCGGCTTACCTTGAGCTCACAGTCAGCTGAACATCTCCGGTCATTTTTCATCTTGACTGCTGCTGCCTCTGATCTCTCTCATGCCACCCTTCACCCAGGAGTCTTCTCATCAGATCGGGATTAGAATGAGGATGCATGTCCAGGGGTTGGTCAGGGGTTGGCCCCAGAGGACTTCTGAGCTCAAAGGGTGAAGAGTGGGACCTGCCAGCTGTCTCAGGTGGACCAGGGGTCAGTCTGAGCTCTGGCTTCCTTCCTTCCAGCCAAAGAGGTTCATTCAGATGCTGGGAGGACCATGCCTTAACACTCACCGTGCCTGCCCCCTTCTTGCTTGGGGGTGGGGACGAAACACAGGGATAGGGATGTACCATTCCTGACAGGCTTGGAAGTATGTCACCAGGGCCTGGCCTGGGAATAGACTTACTGCCTGGCATGAGGGGTGAGGTCACGGGGAAGACTGCAGAGGAGGAGAGGATCAGAAGAGGCTCACTGCAGCCCTCCTCTTCATATGGGCCTCAGCAGATGCTTAGTCATATACATATATGTAAAAAAAGAATAGAAGCATGTATTGATTTTTGGTGAATCCTCCTAAATTGACATGTCCCCCAACCATGTATGAGGACTCTTGGGAATGCAAGTGGCAAAAACAAAACTAAAAGCTAGTTTCAGTGAGAAAGGGAATGTATTGGCTCACCTACTGTGAAGGCCAAGGGTAGAGTGGGCTTCAGGTTTGGCTGGATCCAGGGACCTGAAGAAGTCATCAGACTTGCCATCAGAGAACTCCACTGCTCTGGTTGGCATCATTTGCTTCTACCGTAAATTGTTTCTTCCAGTAGCGGTAGCCAAGGCACTAAGTACTTTGGAGTCCTAGCCTTATGATTCTCAATCTGAAAGAACAGACACTATCTCTCTTTCAGAATCAGTATATAAAATCCCAGGGAAGGACTCTGATTGCCCTGACATAAGTCACATGCCTCTCCTGGGCCAATCTCTGTAGGCAGAATGTTAGATAGAAGGACTGGCTGGGTCTGGGTGGCCAGCTACCTCACAGACATCCAAGGGCAGGAGGAAGTATAACAAGGCCTTAGAGGGCAGGAACGAGCAAGTCAGGAATTGAAGCCCTGCTGCCTTCTGGATCTATGTGATACTTTGAATTCACTTCTTTTTTGTCTGCTTCCTCATTCTCCTGTTTTCCTTTGAAGATCAGCTTTTTTGTTTTTTCCCCCCCTTTCTCCTCAGCATCTACCATGGCTCAAAATGGCTGCCTCAACCCCAAACATTAGTGACTTTTAGGAGTCTAACACCACCTGTGGCTGAGTTCAGATTTCAAGGAAGAGAGACTTGGACTAGGTGTCACTACTGGACCATTCTGCTGTGGTGAACATGCAGTATGAACACGGCCTCTGAGGTCTTCTCCTTGAGCAGGCCTGGTAGGAGCAGTTCCTTAGAGAAGGGAACTGTGGGCGGGGCAGGCATTTTGGAACAAGATGTTGTGCTCCTTCCAGGTAACACAGGGAAGGGCAGAGCATGGCACCCTCCTTGCCCTCAGGTAGCTTCAAGTACAGCTGGGCAGGCAAGTTGCTCATTTGGGCCGGGGTCATAGGCCCTTGGAGAAGGGCAAGGTCATTGTCAGGGCAAGCAACTTGTCCTAGAGTGGTGGGAACAGAGCTGGCCTTGCCAGGTGGGCAGAGAGGAAAGGACAAGAGACTGTAGAGCACAGAGCAGGTGTTCTCTTCCGTACACCTGAGCTGGCTCACTTAAACCGGTACACAAAGGCATCTGAAGTGTCCCGATTCAACTTCTCAAAGCATGGGCTCTAAAGAGGAGGCTTCTACGTGCCTTTCCTATCTCTTCCCCCAGGTTCCCGCTAGACTCCTTATAACACCCTTGGTCCCAGGATGCCCAGGAAGTGGCCCTCCCCCTCTGCCACTCACCATCTCTGGACATGTGTGTAGAGTTGCAGGGACTTTTCCATGACTTTTTGGAACGTCAAGCAATGCCTGTCCCCAAAAGGGAGGGAGGGAGGGAGGGAAGGAAGGAAAGGAAAGGAAAGGAAAGGAAAGGAAAGGAAAGGAAAGGAAAGGAAAGGAAAGGAAAGAAGGGAGGAAGGAAGGATGAGAGGGAGGAAAGGAGAGAGGGAGGGAGGAAGGCAGGGAAGTTGACTCCAGAATAAAAGGAGGAAAATAACTGCATCTGGAGAAGGTAAGGAGCTCTGAGGTGGGGACTTCAGCTCCCTTGCTGCGGATGAAGAAAGAGAGGTTCAGGGCAATTCTGGCCTTGCTCAAGTTCGCAGAGTGGGACTAGAATGCTGGCTTCTCACTGCCCCTGGCCCAGGGCTCTTTGCATGAGCCTTGCTGGCTAGTGGGGTGTGGGCCTGGCTGGGATAATCTGGGAGTTGAAGGGGAACATGAGGAAATGCCTCACCTTCACAAGGTGGGGTTAGAGGCTCAGCCCAGGGAAGTGTGGCCCAAAGCAAGTTCTCCTGGGAGCCCTGTGGGATCCAGAAAGTGGCTAAGAGGTCATCAGCAGCTCCTCGTGTTCTCCTGGGGGAACTGGGCCAAAGTTCCTCCACTTGGCTTTATCTGGGCAGATTCCATTTCCTGTTGGCGGAAAAGGAAGAGATCTTTGTGTTTCTCTGCTGTTTTTCCCTTTCAGGCAGATCAGAAACCAGATCGTGTCAGATAAACGCAGTTGAGAAGAAAGAGGCCGGGGCTGGCTGGGAAGAGAAGGGTCCTCTGCCAAAGTCACGCAGGAAGACAACCAGAGAGACCCTTCCTGCAGAGGGAGAAGGGGTTCAAGTGGGTCTCCCCTTAGACTTGTAATACTATTTCCAAATGAGGTTTTACCTGCAGTAACTGTTATTATTTTGCCTGTGGTTAACAGCGACAGATTGTTAACCGTGAACTTAAAAGACTTCACACTCCTTCACTGTTTCAGCAAGGGTAGCCTAACAAAATGGAAGTGGCCGCAACCTCTCTTGACCTCGGTGAGGCTCCTCCGTAGGCAGTCTCGGAGGGCTGGGGGCGGCGAGGAGGAGGCGGCGATGGAGGCGCGGAGGGGAGAGCAGCGGGAGAAGCCGAGAGGAGGGGTGCGGGGAGTCAGAAAGGAAAGAACGAGGAAAACCGGAGGGAGCACGCGGAGGGCGCCGGGCGAGAGCGCGCAAGGGGAGAGGGCAAGGTGACCGCGGGTATCAGTGAGGGGCCAGTTGTCAGGGTTCTATCTGCGCCGTGATTGATGGGAGCCTGGGTTTTTCTGTCAGCCTGTCACGGCGCAGGAATGTTTAATGTTCTCATTATTGGTTACGCTGTTGTGTATATTTCTCTGTCAGCACCGCGGACCCAGCTGAACTGGCAGAGCACTTCAAAGGCCTGCGGGTCATTCATCATCCCCATGACGCTCCGGCAAATGCTCAGCTTCAGCTCCGCGCCAGGGATTTGTTATGACTTGCGAGCCGGCTGACAGACAGGACGGTGGCGGCCGCGGGAGGGGGACGCGCGGGAGGGAGGCTCGCAGCCCTTTTGTCACTCTGGGCGATCGGCAGCGTCCAGCGCCCCGGACTCGGGGGGGGGGGGGGCCC
>PITA01011334.1:0-67312 GCA_004023965.1 Spilogale gracilis | reverse complement strand
AAAGAAAGAGAAAAAGAAAGAAAGAAAGAAAAAAAAAAGAAAGAAAGAAAAGAAAGAAAAGGAAAGAAAGGAAAGAAAGGAAGGAAGGAAGGAAGGTAGGTAGGTAGGTCTCAGATACAGGCAACAGATTAGTGGTTGCCAGAGGCAGGGGGTGGGAAGGTGGGCAAAATGGGTCAAGGTGGCCAAAAGGTAGAGCCTTCCAATATAAGATAAATAAGTCCTGGGGTTATAATGTATGGCATAGTAACTATAATTAATGATACTCTATCGTGTATTTGATAAAAGAGTAGATTCTAAAATATCTTATCACAAGAAACTATTTGAGGTGACAGATATTAACTAAACTGTGATAATCATTTTGCGATATATACGTCTATCAAATCATCATGTTGTACACCTAAAACTAGAATAAAGCTTTATGCCAACTCTACTGAAGAAGGGAGAGGAAGGGGAAGGGAAGGAGGGGGGAAAGAGGAAGGAGGAAATAAGGAAGAGGGAGGAGAGGAAGAGAAAGAATATGAAAAAGAAGGAGAAGGAAAGGAGGAGGAGGAGGAGGAGGGTGACAGGAGAGAGAGAGAGAGAGAGAAGAAAGAAGCTAGACCCCATGTCTCATGGCAAGCACCAGTCATATAAGGGGGAGAGGCCTCCTTAGGGCCTCAGTGATGAGCTAGGGACCAAAGCAAAACTAACCTCTCAGTATTAACAGGAGGCTAGTCTGGTCCTCTGTCAGGAACCCTCTGACTCACATCCTTGGGGCATCACGTGAATAAGTTGGTCCTATCCAAGCCAGGGTTGGATACCTCAGGCCAATCTACAATTTATGCCAGTAAGTGCCCTGTGATTGTTAATTTTATGTGTCACTTTGGTACCCAGATATTTGGTCAAACATTATTCTGGATGTTTCTGTGGAGGTGTTTTGGGATGAGATTTACATTTAAATCACTAGACTGAGTAAGGCAGGTTACTCTCTCCATAATATGAAGGGGCCTCATCTAATCAGTAGAAGGCCCAAATAACACAAAAGACTGACCTTCCCTGAATAAGAAAGAATTCTGCTAGAAGATGGCTTTTGGAATTAAATCACAACATCGGCTCTTCTCTGGGTGTCCAGCCTGACAGGTTGCCAGCTTCCTAATCACACGAAACAATTCCTTAACATAAGTCTCTCTTGTGTTTCTCCTATTGCTCCTGTTTCTCTAGAAAACCCTCACTCATACAGGCCTCCTAAAAATCAAATTGCTAGGTCACCAGGAGAGAGTGTCTGTCCGGTTGCAGCCCTCGCAACAGCCTCTTCCCCCAGCAGGCCTCACCTCTGATGGCACTCCAAAGCCAGGGTGACCTTCAGTGAACACTGTTGCTTATACATCATGCCCAGTTTGACAGTGACATGCCCCTCCCTGTGTGTTCTGATCCAGTCCCTTCACATATGGCCCAAACCAATAATATGTCTGTATAGGAGTTTCCCAAAGAACACACTTACGATTTTCACTTTAGAAGAGTAAAATGCTTTATGCAAACTATCTTCAGATATAGATTTCTGGTGTACTTTGACTTAGACCATACAGTGAAATAGACATAATGCTCTGCTTTCAAGAACTAATTAAGCATCATTTCCCTTAGCAAAGCAAAGCAGTCACAGTGAAAGGAACCAAGGCCATTCATCACTTGAGTGGGACTGAAGGGGAGAGAAGTCAAGGGGTAGGTGAATGAGAAGTAGGTTGCTTCTAATAGGAAGGCATAGGCCTGACCACTGCTCACAAGTGGTGTCCAAAAGTCAACTGATGTGTTGTGTTCCCCTGACCCTCCTTAGGTAGTAACCTGTAGGTCACTATCTCATTTGTCTCCATCCCTTCACATTCAGAATAGTATCCAACACCTGCCTCCCCTCCCTCACTCCCCATTCATTCCTCTCAGAAACTGTTAGGGAAATAATATATACATATGTTAATTGTTTAATCTTCTCAACAAATGGGTAAAGAAGTGAAGGTTTGCCTTCATCTCTTCTCTCCTAATTCCATGTCTAAGTTATAACCTCTTGTTAGCAGTTCAGTGTGCATCCTTTTCAGACCTTAGTCTTAAATAGTCCATAGAATATAACCCTTTGGTGTGTGTGCATTTTCATAAATGGGGTAATATTTTCAGTATTGCTTCAATAATTGCCTTTTTTCTCCTGACAAAATGGAGACCCTTTCACTCTAGTGCACATACAACATTTACAGTATGCCAGGCAATGTCTCAATCAGACCACCTTAATAATTTCCTATCTTCCCTACTCCCAGCCTTATACCATCCAATCCATCCCACACGCCCCAGTGATTTTATAAAGGCCCAAATCTGATGCCCTCATTCCCCTGATTAAAATACTTCATTGACTCCCCATGGCCTTGAGGATAAAGATCAAATTGTTCAGCATGGTTTACAAGGCCCATCAGAACCCAGGCCCTTCCTACATGACTGGCCTTGCCCTTTACCATAACCCTACACTCCAGCCATGCCAAAGTATTTGCAGCTCCAAAACATACCAGACCTGGCACTGTTTCCTTGGCCTTCATGCCCTTATTTGCCTTCCAATAAAAATCAGTTGAGTTGCAAAACATATATGTAAGTAACTAAATGACTTCTGCTGAAGGGGGTATTAGCCACATTGCTCTTAAAAGTTGGGTGGAGGGTCTACCAAAAAGCTGTACTTTGATTCAGAATAAAAATCTAAGGCATCACTTTTTGGTGGTAGCACCTACTTGCCTCCAAGTATCCAGTTCAGCAGTCACTCCTATCCTAAGCCTTTTTCTGACTTTCCTGTCAGAACTTACTATTCTCCTTGGAATGACCTCACTTATTACAACTCAAGGACACAACACAAGCAAAGCAAGCATAACATTTTACAACTCTTCTTGACCTCCCAAACAACAAGTTTTAAGGGGCTATGGACCCAGCTTATTCTTATTGGATTTTTTAATTCCCAGTATCTAATGCTATAAATGACAACATATTAGACACCTCTGGCTAATATAACAGATCAATAATTACTTTTATTGAGGTAAAACTTGTCAGGTCCCAAATAATATGTAAGATGAGTTACAAAGATACTGACAACACACCAAGACAAAAAAAAAAAAAGTTTAAAATGGTTTTTAATGGGACAAATAAATTCAAGTGCTAAAAACTGGTGAAACCAGGACTGAGATAATTATACACGCAAGAAGCAGATCATATATTTGGCTTTCTAGAAGCCAAAAGCAGGAACAAGTTTCTCAGAGAGAGTAAAGTTAAAACAAACTGGCTGTTAAGGAGAAGGGTAAGTACTCCTGACACAGTTACCAAAGAGAAACTTTTCCAAGGACCTCAAAGTGGACACTATGAAATGAGATAAACAGCAGCTTTAAACATGTCTTAGAACAAACACAGAGATGAGTTTCATACAGGTGTTATACTCAAAAATCACTCACCACAAGCTAAAAGCTTATGCCAACCAACATATTCAAATTGGTTCTCTCACTGCTGGTCAAGCTAATTAGAAGATATACTTTAGTGATTCTAGTGTACCATCCTTAACACATTTTGGGTCATGGATAACTGAGAATCTTGATAAAATGCTATGTATCCTCTCAGTAAAACACCCTGACATAATACTTTGCACTTATTTTTAGGGAATCATGGAAACCTAAAGCTTGTCCATGGATGGACCCCTCAGGTTAGATCTCCAACCTGGAGTAAAGCTATCCCATATATCCTTGAGTCAGGCTTCCATAAATATTATTCCCCACAGCAGGTATTTTTAAAGGTTCTGCTCTCTCTGTTACCTAGAGGGCAGGATAAGATGCTTTAACTGTCAGCCATAGTGGGTTTTAGCCTCTTTCTGGAAAAACAGAGGTGCCTAACTCCACTTCTGGAGGTGAGACCATGGGTAAGGCCAAAGTTCTTTGGAAACCTACAACATAAAAGTTCTACAGGTTCTACATCATTAAACAAGGCCATAAATAATTTAACACTGGAAAATATACAGTATAGGTATAACCAGATACCCCAACTATTTTTTCTTCTAATCTCATTAAAATACTCAAAGAATATCTAACTTTGAGTAATGTAACTTCCTGAAGTGAATTCCAAGAAAAATTATTTGTTGCAAAACATGTATGTAAATAACTAAGTGAATTCCTCTATTGTACAGGGACATTAGCTACATTGCAGTTAAAAGCTGAGTAGAGGGTCTCACCAAATTTTACTTTTTTTAAAAGATTTTATTTATTTACCCAACAGCTCAGCAGGGAGCCTGATGTGGGGCTCGATCCCAGGACTCTTGAGATCATGACCTTAGCTGAAGGCAGAGGCTTAACCCACCCAGGCACCCCCCCCCAGATTATACCTTTGATTTAGAATAAGAATCTAAAGCATCACTTTGGTGATAATTAAATAATAGGGTCAGCTGTCTATTAAGAACACTTTTAGATCATAACAATAAATCCATATCACCAATTTTCTTTATCTTTAATTTTTTTTACATCCCTATTCATTAAAAGTGAAGGGGTTCATGGGCCCTGGCCTAACACGCCCAAACATGAAAAACTCTAGACTCTTTCCTAAAGAAAACACACTTTTTTTGTAAAAGGTTGGTATGAAAAATTCAGTCAGGAGAGAGAAAAAATGGTAGTGGAGCAGGAGGACACTAGGCTCCCCTTGTCCCATGAATGCAACTAGAAAACTATCAAATCATCCAGAAGTTGGCCTGAGGACTAGCAGAACAAACTCCACAACTAAAGGTAGAGAAGAGGACATATTAAGAAGGTAGGAAGTGCAGAGACATGGTTTGGGAGAGAAATGGATCATGTCCAATGGGGTGGGGAGGGAGTCACAGTGGTAGGGAAGGGTGAGAGACAGACTAACACAGAGGGGAGCCCCAAGGGGAAAACGAATCACCGCAGCAACTGGCTTGGAAAGCAAATTTCATGAGTTCTTGCAACCAGTGGGACTTAAAGCCTGTAATTTTAAGGTCAGCATACTCGACCCTGGGAGAGGTCATAAGGCATCGTTCTGCTCTTGGAGAAAAGGTAGGGCAAACAGTCTATGGACATACATCATGGAAACAGCAATCTTAAGAGCACCTGGGGCACACATGGGGAAGTTAGCTGCTTATCTCAGAGCATGCCCCAGAGAGGCAGCATTCATGGAGGGATGCCTGAAGAAACAAAGGAACTGGTAGGCACTATTTCTCTCCCCAACCACCTGCAGGATCAAGCACAGCTCAGACACTGGCTACCTAACTTGCTAACACCAAGCCCCACCCCACCCCAGTGAAACCAACCCTCCCAATCACACATGCCTCAGTCCCTACACAGCAGACTCCTCCCTCAGAAGACCAGCCAGAACCCCTGACCAACCACAGCTGCTGACAGTGGAGTTTTGGAGGACCTCAGTTTGGCAGCGGTGATGACAGGTCTCATTTCACAAATACACCAGACATGCCACCTTCAGGCCAGGGATAAAACACTGCCCACAAGAGGCATAGAGAGTCTCTGCAAACAACTGGCCTGAGGATGAAATGGCCAGGACAAAACAGCAGAGCACATGCCCCACACGTTGGAGACACTCCTGGAAGCACCAGGCCTTGGGGAGCAGGGGACCCTACATGGAAGGACACTACAGGACCTCTTCTTCATAAGGTCATTACCCTCAACAGGAGATGTAGCTGACTTTCCTAACACAAATAAACATGCAAAGAGACTTATTAGACAAAATAAGTAGAGAAATTGATCCCAAATGAAAAAACAGAACAAGGCCATGACTACAGATCTAAGTGAAAAATATGTAATTCACAGGCTTTATAGAGAGTTTAAACTAATGATCATAAAGATACTCACTAGACTTGACAAGAGTGGAGGACATGAGTGAGACCCATAACAGAGATAAAGAGGAAGAGAGCAGAGATAAAGGGCACAAAAATGAAATGAGAAACATGCCTGACAGAATGAACACCAGGCTGGAAGAAGCAGAAGAATGAATTAATAATCTACAAGACAGAGTAAGAGAAAGTAATCAAGCTGAACAAAAGAGATAAAAAGGAATTATGCAAAATGAAAACAGACCTGGGGAACTCAGTGACTCCATCAAATGTAATAACATTTGCATTATAGGAGTTCCAGAAGAAGAATGAGAAAAGGGGGCAGAGAATTTATTTGAAGAAATAATAGCTGAAAACTTCCCTAATCTGGAGAAGAAAACAGATATCCTGATCCAGAAGGCACAGTAGACTCCCATCAAAATCAACAAAAGCAGACCCACACCAAGTCAAATTATAATTAAATTTCCAAATTTAAAGAATTTTTATCTTTCTTTGATAAAGAAAAGCATTTAAAAGCAGCAAGACAAAAGACAATAACTTATAAGGGAAAACCCATAAGGCTGACAGGACAGTAAGGACTCAAAATCACAAATGAGCAGGGAGAAATAACAACAAACACTACAGAAATATAATCATAAGAGAACATTGTGAAAAACCATATGCCAACAAACGGACAGGACTTTTTTCAACAGAAACATGGCAAGCCAGAAGGGAGTAGCATGAATGGGGAAAATCTGCAGCCAAGAATATTCTACCCAGCAAAGCCATCATTCAGAATACAAGGAGAGATATAGACTTTCCCAGACAAATACTAAAGATAATGACCACTAAACCAACCCTGCAGTAAATACTAAGGGGAATCTTTGAGAGGAAAGGAGAAACTAAAATGACAACATAAGGTAGAAAACACAAAAGCAAGTAAAAAAAAAAAAATTCTGAAATCAGTCAAGAAACTCACAAAATAAAAGGATATAAAATATAACAGCATATACCTAAAACATGGAGAGGACAGGTGTAAAGAATGGGTTCAAACTTAAATGACCATCTACTTAATGTAGACTACTATATGCTTAAGTTATATATGAACTTACTGGTAAATATGCAAAAAAATAAGGAGAATGAAATCCAATTATATCACTAAAGAAAATCAGCAAACCATGAAAGAGAAAAAAGGATCAGAAAAAAAATCTTAAAATCCACAAAACAAATAATAAAATGTCAATAAATACACATCAATAATTGCTTTGAATATAAATGGACTAAATGTATCAATCAAAAGACATAAGGTGACAAAATGGATTTAAAAAAAAAAAAAGACCCATTCATATGCTGCCTACAAAAGACTTATTTGAGCCCTAAAGACACCTACAGATTGAAAGAGAGAGGGTGGTGAAATATCTATCATGCAAATGGCTGTCAAAAGAAAGTCAGAGTAACAACATTTATATCAGACAAAATCGACTTTAAAACAAAGACTGTAACAAGAGACAAAGGATGACATTAAATAATAGTAAAGAGGACAATCTAATAAAGTACAGCAATTGTAAATACTTATGCATCCAGCATAGGAGCACCCAAACACATAATTAAAAATGAAAAAAGGATCTAATGGATCATAACACAATAAGAGTAGGGGACTTTAATAGCCCACTTATATCAATACATAGAACATCCATACAGAAAATCAAGGAAACAATTGCTTTGAATGACACCCTGAATCAGATGAATTTAACAGATATATTTAGAACATTCCAATCTGAAACAGCAGAATACACATGCTTTTCAAGTGTCCATGGAACATTCTCTGGAATAGATCACATATTAGCTCATAAAACAAGCTTCAACAAATTCAAGAAGATCAAAATCATACCATGCATATTTTCTAACCACAACACTATGAAACAAGAAGTCAACTACAAGAAAAAAAATCTGGGAAGATCACATATACATGGAAGTTAAATAACATGCTACTAAACAATGAATGGGTCAATCAGGAAATAAAAGAAACAAAACAGTATATAGAAACAAATGAAAACACAATAGTCCAAAACTTCGGATGTAGCAAAAGTAGTTCTAAAAGGCAACTTTATAGCAATATAGGCCTACCTCAAGAGGCAAGAAGAACCTCAAATAGAAAACATAACCTTCTATCTAAAGGAGCTATAAAAAGAAAACAAAAATAAAAACCAGCAGAAGAAAGGAAATAATAAAGATCAGAGCAGAAATAAATGATATAGAAACTATAAAAAAAATGATAGAACAGATGAATGAACTAGGAGCTGGGTTTTTTTGAGAAAATCATTAAAATTGATAAAACACTAAACAAACTTACCACAAAAAAACAGAAAGGACTCAAAATCACAAATGAGCAGGGAGAAATAACAAACACTACAGAAATACAATCATAAGAGAATATTGTGAAAAACCATATGCCAACAAACTGTACAACCAAGAAGAGATGGATAAAATCCTAGGAATATATAAACTATCAAAACTGAAACAGGAAGAAATAGGAAATTTGATAATAACCAGGACAAAAAAAAAATCAGTAATTAAAAATCTCCCAACAGGAATGGAACAGATGGCTTTCCAGGTGAATTCCACCAAACATTTAAAGAATTAATACCTATTCTTCTTAAACTATCCCAAAATACAGAAAACTTCCAAATGCATTCTATGAGGCCAGCACTACCCTGTTACCAAAACCAGGTAAAGACACCACTAAAACAGACAACTACAGGCCAATATTGATGAATACAGATGCAGAAATTCTCAAGAAAATACTAGTACACCAAATTTAACAACACATTAAGTAAATCATTCACCGTGATCAAGTGGAATTTATTTTTGGGGTGCAAGGCTGGTTTAATATTTGCAAATTGATCAATGTTAAACATCATACCAGTAAAAGAAAAGATAAGAACCATATGATTATTTCAATAGACACAGATAAAGCATTTAACAAAGTACAACATCCATTCATGAGGAAATCCCTCAAGAAAGGAGGTTTAGAAGCAACATACCTTAATATAATAAAGGCCACAAATGAACAATCCACAACTAACATCATCATCAGTGGGGAAAAACAGTTTTTCCCTTAAGGTCAGCAGGAAGACAAGGATGTCTGCTCTCGCCACTTTTATTCAACATAGTACTAGAAGTGCTAACCACAGCAGTTAGACAACAAAAAGAAATAAAAGGCATCCAAATCCATAACGATGAAGTAAAACTTCCACCATTGGCAGGTGATGTGACACTGTGTATAGAAAATCCTAAAGACTCCACCCAAAACTGCTAAAACTGATAAATGAGTTCAGTAAAGTTGCAGGATACAAAATCAATGTACAGAGATCTGTTGCATTTCTAAACACCAATAATGAAGCAACAGAAAGAGAAATTAAGAAAACAATCCCATTTTGGGGTGCCTGGCTGTCTCAAATGGTTAAGCCTCTGCCTTCAGCTCAGGTCATGATCTCCAGGTCCTGGGATCAAGCCCCACATTGAGCTTCCAGCTCCACAGGTATTCTCCTCACTTGCCTCTTCCCCCTGCTCATGCTCTCTCTCTCTCTCTCTCTTTCTCTCTCTCTAATAAATAAAAATGAACCTTAAAAAAAAAAAAAAAGAAAAAGGATCCTATTTACAATTGTACCCAAAATAATAAGATACCTAGAAATAAACCTAACCAAAGAGGTAAAAGATCCATACTCTGAAAACTAAAAAACACCAATAAAAGAAGTTAAAGATGACACAAAGAAATGAGAAGGCAATACATGCTTATTGAATGGAAGAATATTGTTAAAATGTCCATATTACCCAAAATAATCTAGACATTTAATGCAATCCATATCAAAATACCACCAGCATTTTTCACAGAACCCAAACAACCCTAAAATTTTAATGAAACCACCAAAAAAAAAAACCCAAATAGCCAAAGCAATCTTGAAAAAGAAAAGCAAAGTTGGAGGCATCACAATTCTGAACTTCAAGTTCTATTATTTAACACTGTAGTAATCAAAACAGTACAGTACTGGCACAAAAACAGATACATGTATCAACAGAATAGAATAGAAAACCCAGAAATAAACCCACAATTTTATGGTCAACTAATCTTTGACAAAGCAGGAAAGAATAACCAATGGGAAAAAAGAGTGTCTCTTCAACAAATAATGTTAGGAAAACTGGATAGCAACATGCAAAGAATTAAACAGGACCACTTTCTTAGACCAGACACAAAAATAAATTCACAATGGATGAAAGACCTAAATGTGAAACCTGAAATCCGAAAAGTCCTAGAAAAGAACGTAGGCAGTAACTTTTTTCGACATCAGCTATAGCAACTTCTTTCTAGATCCATCTCCTGAGGCAAAAGACACAAAAGCAAAAATAAACTATTGGGACTGCATCAAAATAAAAAACTTCTTCACAAAAAAGGACACAATCAACAAAATTAAAAGGCAACCTATGGAATAGAAGATATTTGCAATGACATAGCTGATAAAGTGTTGGTATCCAAAATACATAAAGAATTTATACAACGCAATACCCACAAATCATCCCCCCAAAAATGGGCAGAAGACATGAATAGACAATTCTGCAAAGAGATCAGATGGTCAATAGACAAATGAAAAGATTCTCATCATTACTTATCATTGGGAAAATGCAAATCAAAACCACAATGAGATTCATTTCATACCTGTCAGAATGGCTAAAATTAAAAAAACACAAGAAACAACATGAGTTAGCATGGATGTGGAGAAAAAGGAACCCTCATGCTGTTGGTGAGAATGCAAACTGGTGCAGCCAAGTGAAAAACAGAATGGAGGTTTCTCCAAAAGTTAAAAATAGAATGACCACATGATCCAGCAATTCCAGTACTGGGTATTTAGCCAAAGAATACAAAAGACTAATTCAAAGGGATACCTGCACTTCTTTGTTTATAGCAGCATTATTTAAATTAGCTAAGATATGGAAGCAGCCCAGGGAAGACATGGTGTGTGTCTGTGTGTGTAAAAACACACATTGGAATATTATCCAGCCATAAAAATTTGAATTAAATCTTGCTGTCTGCAACAATGGATGGAGCTAGAGTATAATGCTAAGAGAATGGAGTCAGAGACAAACACCATATGATTTCATTCATATGTGGATTTTAAGAAATAAAACAGACAAGCAAAGGGGGAAAAAAAGAGAGAGAGATAAATCAAGAAACAGACTAATTGTAGAGAACAAATTGACGGTCACCAGAGGAGAGGTAGGTGATGGATGGTGAAGTAGGTGATGGGGATTAAGGAGTACACTTGTCATAATGAGCACATGGTGAAGTATGAAAGGGCTAAATCACTACACTGTACACCTGAAACTATCATAACACTGTATGCTACTGGAATTAAAATGAAAACTATTTTTTTAAAGATTTTATTTGTTTATATGACAGAGAGAAAATCACAGATAGGCAGAGGCAGGCAGAGAAAGAGGGTGAAGCAGGCTCCATGCTGAGCCGAGAGCCTGATGTGGGACTCAGTCCCAGGACACTGAGATCATGACCTGAGCCAAAGGCAGAGGCTTAGCCCTCTGAGCCACCCGGGTACCCTTAAAATGAAAACTATTAAAAAAAGTATAATTACAAAACCTGAAAAAAGAATTCAGTCATATAGCCCATTGAAATCAACATATCAAGCCTATGCATGTTACTATTCTTCTATTAGTTTACGCTATATACTACTTACTGTGTTTTATTTTCTCAGTATTCTTAAGCCTTTTGGGATTTTTTTTTTTTTTAACAAGGGACTACATTAAGCTTAGTACCTATCTCTAGTTTCCAGAAAACATCATTATTCCACTTTTGATATGTAAGACAACTACCCATCTGCTGGTAAATTTCCTATTCTCTATGATTCTTAGACTTTCAACAGTGCCCACATCTGTGTGTAGCAGGGGTTGGACCCTTTCAAGTCCATATGTTTCATGGAAGAGAGGAATAACATGATCAGAGCTGGACTTCAGAAAGATTACTCATCCTGAATTATATCTCACCAACCCTCCAAATTCATATGTTTAAGCCCTAACTCCTACCACCTCAAAAAATGACTGTATTTAGAGACCAGGCTTGTAGGGAGGTGATTAAGTTAAACCAAGGTCAATAGACAGGGCCCTAACCCAGCCTGAGTGCTGTCTTTTACAAGATGAACTTTGTGTGTGCACAGAGGGATGACCAAGTGAAGAGGCAGCAAGAAGGCAGCCATCTGCTAGCCAAAGAGAAGCCTCAGAAGACAAGAAACCTGCAGACACCTTGATCTTAGACTTATAGCCTCCAGAACTAGAGAAAATAGATTTCTGTTGCGTGAGCCACGCAGACCATGGTATTTTGTTAACTGCAGTCCTAGCACACTCATACAGATGGGATGGCTTAGCAGGCGATTGCAATAGTCAGGGAGCGAACAGCTGCGGCAAGGGTGTGGAGACCAGCCCAAGTGTAGAAGACATTCCATAACTGAAATGCACAGGAGTCAGGAAGAGGATGTGAGCATTGAGGAAGATGAAGAGTAGACATGTGCTCCAAGAGATAGGCCTGGCTGGCGAGAAAGATGGTGATGCTATTTAAAAATATTGGGGAGTTGAAAGAGGGGAGCAAGTGATTTCAAGGAAAGAGTTGTTTAATTTTCAACACATTTCTGGATGTGTTTGGTTAAGTGCCTTTTTGACATGTCTGTCAATCTTGGTCTTTGCTTCCTCACATGGCAGATACCAAAAATTTACTGATGGGCCAGATTAAAAGAAGTTTAAAACAAAATGAAGATGAGAACAAAGTAGGTCCAACTACATTTGCTGGGGGGGGGGGGCTGGTTTTTAGTCTTATACCACATGTTCTTAAATAGTGAGCCTATCTCGAATTTCCTTGAAAGGAACTAGCTTTTAAAACATCTTTTCAGTTACTCTCTTTACACTTTCTGTATGCCCCGGTTTATCCTGCATTTTAATCTTCCAGACCCTGTCTTCAATGTTCATTCCATTCTTATATTTACCTTTAATTAGAATTATGTGCCTTTTAAAAATCTTTGCGTTCTTCAGAAAACCCCTAAATTTTAAGGAACTGGTTTTTGTGGGGTTTTTTTAAGATTTGATTTATTTGTGTGAGAGAGAAAGCACAAGGAGGCAGAGGAAGAGGTAAAAGCAAACTCCCCACTGAGTAAGAAGCCCAACATGGGCCTTGATCCCAGGATCCTGGGATCATGACCAGAGCCAAAATGATTAATATTTTCTCAACAAAAATAATGCAATAAAATCATGGGATAAAAGATAGCAGAGACATTAACTTTGCTGAACATGGCAAAGCCTCTGGGAAGAGTTTAAATTCTTTTTTTTAATTGCTCTTTCTGTTTAAATTTCTGCTACACCGTCTATCTCGAATTCTGACCATGACTCTGTATTCTAAACACCAAGAAGTTTAGTTTCACAAAGAGATCGTGTTTTCTTTTTTTAAGATTTTGTTTATTTATTTGACAGAGAGAGAGATTACAAGTAGGCAGAGAGGCAGGCAGAGAGAGAGGAGGAAGCAGGCTCCCTGCTGAGCAGAGAGCCTGATGTGGGCCTCTATCCCAGGACCCTGAGATCATGACCTGAGCCGAAAGCAGAGGCTTTAACCCAGGCGCCCGAAGAGATGGTGTTTTGAAAAGATAATACCAAAACTTTATTCTTATCTATAAATGAGGTTAATGACACTTGTGCTTCATAAGCTTGTAATCAAGATAAAACATATTCGTACAGCTGACATAGAGTGTATTCTCAAGAATTACATTCATTCATTCAAAAAATACTCTGTAAATACCAAAGTCCTAGGAATATAGAGGCAAAGGCCAAACAATTGGCCCTTCTTCTACTGCCTGACTATGGCAGTCTCCCTAGGCATCTGGCCAGGGTTGGACAGATTCCATGAATACTTCATGGCTTTAATTCCCACCCTACAAAATAATTGGTGCCTCACTCTTCCCACCATGTAAAAGCTGAAAGAGTTGCTGTAATTCAATATATTTTTTAAGATTTTTTTAAATGTATTTATTTGACAAACAGATCACAAGTAGACAGAGAGGCAGGCAGAGAGAGAGGAGGAAGCAGGCTCCCTGCTGAGCAGAGAACCCAGATACAGGCCTCAATCCCAGGACCCTGAGATCCTGTTCCACGAGCTGAAGGCAGAGGCTTAACTCACTGAGCCACCCAGGTGCCCATTACAGGTACCCTGTAATTCATTATTTTTTTAATCCAACACTTACTGTATATGTCTTCTTTATATATAGTCTCTCTATTAAACTGATTAGAAAGGCTGCCTTCCCAATTTCACTTGCATTATATTGCCATCACTAAATTATTGAGTTTAGAGTAATGTAAAAATGTAAGTATATAAAAAGAACTTCTAAAACTTAGAACACACACTCAAAATAGAGTATTTTATTTCTTTTTTTCACATAATTTTTTGGACAAATGCCCCACCCCCAAAGAAGATAGAGAAATAAGGTTAATTAATCTTACATTTAAAGATTAAAGACTAAATTAGACTCTGAGAAAGGCTCTCCAAACTTGTTTCTAATAAGTAACAAAAGAGGACCAAGCATGCAAAATCCAAGATTACACCATCCCAGAATCATAATTTCCAAGATTAAAGAGACCTTCTCTCCTTGAGTCCCCATCCAATTCAAGTAGCCATTGAGCCAGTAAGTAAATGGCAAGGCACCCGACACACATACACCATTTTCAAATAAGTCAACACTAGAAATAGCTTTGAGGAGAAAGGTCAAATTACACAGGAGAATGAAAAAAAAAATCTAGGCAAGAAAACTAAAATAACTAACTAATAGATGAGAGAGAGAGAGAGAGAGACTGGAGGTGTTAGATTAAAAGATACATGTTATTAAGCAGTAAATATATTAATTTTATTTCTAATTCAAGACAACTGTTCATCAAGTGATACAGTTCAAAAAGTCATTTTTTAAATGGAGGTATTATTTGATGTTGTTACCCTCTTCCATTTTCTATTTCTGGAATGACCACTGAAAAACCCATGAATTGTTTTCTATTTGTAAAATGATTCAGCTTAGAAAGGAGTAGAGTAAGACCGGTCATTCAGTAATTTCTCCCACCCACCCTTACAGACATCACATCACAAAAGCTATGACTCATTTTGTCAGACAATTTCTATCCTTTAAAGAGCTTTGAGATTGTGGTGATGAATTCTAGCTCATAAATCTGAATATTAGGACTAAGCTATTTGTGCCATTCCCTCACAGCCAGAAAGGATACTAACAATGGTACCAGATAGTTCTTAATCCTAATTTACAAAATGATCCACTGGTTTGAGCTTGAAAGAGAGAGGTTTACGGATTCGAGTATCTGGTTTAATTAAGTATGAATTCAGATCTGTACTCCTCGTTTAGAAGATTATAACTACTTCTGGAATTGGCAAGAAATATCAATGTTATTCAATAGCTGAAAAGAAAATCTCCCACCATAAAAAGTAATCCCAACAAACGACTATGTTTTACCTTTATTACTTCTTTTTAAAATGTGAAAGGTGTCTGCAGAAAGAACTACAGTGATACGGCATTGGATTTGTCCCCATTCCATGCCTCTTACTTTAGTATTTAGGTTTATTTATTTAAAAGTTCTAGCTCGTTCTACAAATGTTGACTGAACCTCTTCATGGGTTTTAGCATGGTCACTTATTCAGCAAATGGAGGCACAAGGATCTGGGATGAGTCAATTCAGTCTCAGACCGTCAGAGAAGAAAAGAGAGTAAGAGATTGCTAGGTAATGTTTGGATTTTTTTTTTAATCCTTCCCAACTAGGAATTTCCAATAACATTAGGGGACATGAATTAAAACACATCAAACTGTTAGAAGCATGCGGAAAAAGAAAGGTGGTCCAGGTGTGAAAGAAACGTGGCCTGAAGCACAATTCTGACTAGGATAAGGTAAAAGGTTCGAGAGGACTTTCCAGCTCAATGAAACAGCAGATTAAAGCAAAGAGGAGCAGGATGTGAGGTCAGACAGAAGTGAGAAGAACTGGGCTAATTTGTGGGGTCATGTAAAATTTAACAAACACTCTTTGAGTGGCCACTGCCCATGAGGTCAGATACAAAAACTCCATCCCGGTCCTTGCCTGCAAGGAGTTCAGGCCCGCTGCAGGGCAGGAACACATCCACAATGTCTGACAACAGAAATCAGTAGGTTCCACAGTAGAATATGTACCAAGCACTGTGGGAAACACAGAGACAAAAATAATTCTCCCTGAGAAGGCAGGGAACTTTTCACAAAAGAGAAGACTGCTGAGTGAGGTCTTAAATGACTTTTGAACAGAAAGGTGGGAACGGAAGGAAAGTTTGTGTGAGAGAAAGTGATAAAAGATTTTCCAAAAACAAGCTCACATGAAGAAAGGAGAATCACTATAACAGTGACAGTCTGTCAGATAAGAGACTATAATTAAGCAAGAGCACCGGCACCATCAGGAGAATATGGATGGAAAATAGTGGGAAATAAGATTGAGATCATATTTGAAAAGGGAAGTCAAGTAGGTTCTTGCCATAGGTAACTAAAGGGCAGGGGAAATCCAAAGACAGGGCAAAGAAAAATCAGAAAGGTAGGGAAGACTGAGGTGTCTAGCTTTGAAGACTAGAAGAAAAATTTCACTACGAACAGAAATTTGGTAGAAAGGGATGTTAGTTTGAGAAAAAGACTGTAAATTCTTTTTTATGCATTTTGAGTTGAGACTATGACTATGGCAGATTATCTGCCCTTCAAGCAGAGGGAAACACTGTCCTAACACAGAGGTGGGAAATCAGGGACTGAGAAGGAAACTATCAGCGACCTGCTAAAGGAACAGGAGTACACAGAAAGGAGAGTAGAGGGCACAGAACAGGGCTTTGGGGAATATGATAGCAAAAGAGCAAAAAGAGGAGAACCCACAAGAAAGGACCATTGGATGGGTGAGAAAATGAGGTTGGTAGGGTGTAACAGAAGCCAAAGAATTCTCAAGAAGATAGAGGAAGGGAATAATACCAAGTGCCAAATCGTAGGATGTCAAGTGTCAAATCCCGAGTGTCAAGTAGGGTGACAAATTGGATAAGGCCACATGATTGCCGTGAAAGGCTGCTGGGGCCCAGGATGATGTAAGTAGAATTCTGAGGGGCAGGATCCAGAGTTAAAAAGAGAAAAGAAGGTGAAGTAGAAAAAGAGTGCACAGGATTCCAGGATATTGGCCACAAAAGAATGAACAAACAGTGCACAGCACACCTAAGAAACTTTATACCACAGAGTACATGATAAAAATCCAAATGCTTTTTAAAGAAGACAGAATTCCTAACAAGTTTAAACTATTAATCCCGAAAAATGATTTAACTTTCTATACAGATTACGCTAAGAAGCACTAATAGCCAGCCTCCAAGATTCCCAAATACTTTTCAAACATAACTGTTACATATAATCATCTTCATTAAAAGACTGACCAAGTGTCTAAATGTACGCATTAATATACTGAGAAAACAAAAACCTCAAGTAAGTTTTCTACAGCATATGGCCCATGAGTAGTTACTGCACAGGGTGGGTGGTCCACACAAAATGTTTTCATCGGCATTTAGTAAGCACTCCCTGAGGAAAAGGTCCTAAGTCTTTATGATGCTCATTTATATGGAGAATTCATGGTTCCTACCCTAGGGTGCCAGCCTCTTCTCCAAGTGCCTAATATGAACAGAGAACAATGTACTCAGAGAATCAGCCAGATCATTACTAGTCTGTACAAATTTCCTTTAAGAAAAAAACCCACAAACACTTCTTTCTTGACTCATTTTATTGGGTCTTTTTTGTTGTTTTGTTTTTAAGATGTTGTTTATTTATTTGACAGAGAGAAACACAGCGAGAGAGGGAACACAAGCAGGGGGAGTGAGAGAGGGAGAAGCAGGCTTCCCACCGAGCAGGGAGCCTGATGCAGGGCTCCATGGGACTTGATCCCAGGATTCCGGAATCATGACCTGAGCCCAAGGCAGACGCTTAACAACTGAGCCACCTAGGAGTCCCCATTTTATTAATTATAAATTTCAACTGCAAATTAACAGATAGTTTAATTTAAATAATTAAATAGGGGCACCTAGGTGGCTCAGATGCTTAAGCATCTGCTTTCGGCTCAGGTCATGATCCCAAGGGCCCAGAATCAAGCCCTGCATGGGGCTCCTTGCTCAGTGAGGAGCTTGCTTCTCCCTCTCCTTCAACCATTCCCCCTCCTTGTGCTCTCTCATGCTCTGTCAGATAAGTAAATAAAATATTTTTTAAATAATTAATTAAATTATAAGTTAAACAAGAAAATTCCTTTCAACAGTTCAATTATACTAAGAACTTCCTCATTTTTGTCATCTCTGGAATATCTTAAAAATCTGGAAAACTTTCACTTCAGGATTTTATAGAATAATTCCATTTAGAAGGTAAGTTAATATGGGGAAGTAAGTAGCCCTTTGAAAATAAAATGCACTACAGATTTCTGTAAAGGAATAAGCAAGCCTTAATCATCCACTGGTCATTTCAAAAGTCACCTTGCGCAGGAAGAGTGACAGAGGACAGCTGGGATGAGACATAAATTAAACACTGAATATTGGCTGTCTGTTGCCTCCAGGTCCTCCAAATTTCTTCAAACTAAAAATATCCTACAGGCATTTAGAATGGGACTAGTTTGGCTTCTGAGAACCAGTCTATGGCTCGAGGGGTGGGGTTCTCTAAGAGTCACTACTTTCAGTCCTCACCTAAATTTCTGGGGCTATAAATAACCAAGATCACAGGAGGAGCTTGATAGCAAAAGAGAACACAACAAGGAAACGCTGAAAATCATGCTGCCACACTACATTTCCTAATGACACAACCTTCCAAATGATTTGGCAAACAATTAAGCATTAAATATTTATTGAGCATTGAGAGCATTTACGAGACCAGATCTTGGATTTCAGAGTGTAGAAAATGACCAGCTCAAAATTAAGCAGAACAAAATACATTTGCTTGGATAGAATCCAGTCATAGGGTTCAGGGTTTTGCCCTGAATGGGCTGATTTGCCTTGTTCCAGTTCATGTCTTGACTCTTACCCCAGGCTAGTCTTCTGAATGATGTGTGCTACAGGACAAAGGGGCCCAAGCAGGGTTTTTGGAAAATCAACAAACACTGGAATTTGGAAAAACAAGCAAAGGCTATGGCACATGTGTAGTTATTATTGTGTTGTACAGCATCTTGTGGTTGAAAAATAACAGTTCCAATGATGTCAGACCTAAAAATTACCTTTTTCAGTATCACAGATGGTGACTTCTGAGAATCAATGTATGGATGAATAAAGTCAATTTTATAATCACAACATATAAGGAATCATTCGTGTTTTATTACATTGTAATATTTTATTTTGAAATTAAACTTAAAAATTATGGCCATCCATTTAAAGTGGTATTACAAATCTACATAAGAATACTTCGAACTCCATTGTTGCACCACTGTCAAAGTTTAATTGCATAATGGCCATTTTATAAACACAAGGAGAGCCCCCAGGGGGTACTGTCACAAGGGGATACTGCTTTTTCTACACTGAAGTCACCTGGCATCAAACTCTTTTTAAAAGGCTTTAAGGGCGGCGCCTGGCTGGCTTAGTTGGTTGGGCAACTGCCTTCGGGTCAGGTCATCATCTGGGAGTCCCAGGATGAAGTCCCACATCAGGCTCCCTGCTCAGTGGGAAGCCTGCTTCTCCCTCTCTCACTCCCCCTGCTTGAGTTCCCTCTCTCACTGTGTTTCTCTCTGCCAAATAAATAAATAAAATCTTAAAAAAAAAAAAAAGGCTTCTAAGATGTGGTAATATCTATGACTCATGAATTGTCCTTTCATTGCTATACCAATTACATGATTTCCATGATTAAATGAGCTATTAAATTCTTACTTCATTTGTGTACTGCATGTAAATAGCATTATAGTAAATACCGTGTTTAATAAGGCAAATTAGTGGGATCCACTTGCCAGATATTACCCAAAAAAGATAGGGGAAGAGAATCTAGTATCACTGCATCAATGGTACCATTTACATAAAGGGAGAGAAGAAAGGTGACTTTATCCAATATCCATCTAGAGGCAACCTATGAACTAGTAAGAACTCCGCTAGGCAGAAGGGCTGGCTTGGCCAGTGCTACAAAATGGAGGAAGTCCACAAAATCGGTCCTGGAGGGTGCTCTGGGGTCTGAATTGAAGAGTGCAGTGAGGCCGGGGGCGGGTAGGGGGGTGCAAGATGATCACTGGGGAAACCAGCAGATGAACTCAGGTCATCAGTCACTGTTCTGAATCTCAATCCTCTCTTCTATAAAACAAGATCACTGAAATACAAGGTCTGGCGCCTCCCACTGAATTTCACAAGCCCTTGTTTTTATGACTGGAATTGCATGGAATACGTGCCGTGGCAAAGGGAACGGATGTCAGGCGGGCCAGGATCCCTTCCCTGCTCCACACAGGAGTGGGCAGGTCCCTCTGCCTCTCCAAGTCTTGGTGTCCTCTAGAGCCTAGAAGCAGCGAAGTATGGCAAACAGGCCACCACCTCCTAGAAGCCCAAGGGTAGAAACAGTATGGCTAACTACCGCCATTTTTTTCCCTAAATAAGAGCATCTGGAACACATTTAATGCTGAAATCTCCATAAGCAGCATACATTTCACTCCCTGCTCTCCAGCACATGGTGTATGTACGTGCTCCTTGGGATAAAATGTTCTCTCTTCTGAAGTTTTCGCACGGCTCATGACTTTAGAGTATATACTTAATGTTGCACAATCCCATGGGCATTGGAGGAGGCCAATCAAAACATCCAGGACAGCAAAAGGAAGCCATGTGAGCACCACACCCCCGGAGAAACACAGACTCTGTCACCACATCTTGCTCTTATCAAAACTCTCACATTGAATGAAAGTAATTCCAGGACTATGAGGAAAGTACAGGAAAATCAGCCCTTTCAAGTGAAGACAACATAGAAAGATACCCCGGTGTGAAGCAAAAGTGACCTTCAACAACACTGAGAAGTTGGAAAATTGATGTTCAGTCATCTTCTCCTGCCCCTTGTCTACACTTACGCACCTGAGCCACATCCCCCATACCTAACCAGCACCCACATTTATACAATCCCTCCTTAGATGCCAGTCCTAGTAGATATGAGGGAAGAAATGAAACACAATTTAACTCACAGTAAATGTTAAAATCTGATAATGACTGAACTCTTTAAAGGTATGTGCATTTTAGAAGACATCTGGGCAGAAAATATTAATTCCAAGGTAACTGGCAAAACCTGAGATTTTCAGGTCAACTGGACAAAACCGTTTGAGGAATGAGACCATGGGTTTTCAACTTTTCAAATAGTGTGGTTATCTGCGCCATAATTCAATAGGAAATGGTGGCAACCATCAGCTCTGCTTTCCTTTCTGTTTTCTGATCAGTCTTGTTTATTTGGGTAATGAAGGAGTTGCGGTTGGGAAAATATTGTTATGTCGTAACTGTAATCATTTTTTCTTGTATCCTTCCCATCAGTCTTGCCCCGGTTTGGTCAACTATCAGTACATCTTTGATATGTCAGAATAATATACTGTACTTAAACTTAGGTCCGGGTTGAGCTACACAGAAGTGGCCTAAATTCATCATCTTAGGTTTTTATTCCTGTCAGTCTATAGCCTGGTAAAAGGTGATTTAAAAAAAAAAAAAAATCCGTACCTCCCACAAATCTGGATGAGTTTTCTCTTCAGTTTCAATATGCTGCTGTCTTTCGCTAGTTTATTAAGTTGGCAGGATTCTCAACCTTAGCACTATTAACATTTGGGGTCAGAAAACTTTTTGCTGGGGATAATGGAGGTATCCTGTGCATTGTAGGACAGTTAACAGCATCCCTGGTCTCTATTCGGTACTAGTAGCACCTTTCTAAATATGAACCGAAAAGGTCTTCAGGCCTTGCCAAATGTTGAGGGTGGGAGCACGGACATAATCACCCCCCTTTGAGAACCAGTGTGTTAAAATAACGTAATGAAGAAATAAATAAATAGATAAGATGATGAAAAACTCATAGAGGGGAAGAAAAAGTTAACATCTGTTATTTCAAGGGCAGTAATGTGCTGTGCAATTCAGAATTATCCTCACTCACTAGCCCTATACAGTTTTATTCTAAAGGAAAGAATATCAAAAGCTTCAAAGAAAAAATGATTCAAAAATTAATAAAGTATTTAAAAAAAAAAAGGCATAGGGGAAGCCACAACATGAACCTAATTCTTCCATCTTCTAGTCATAAAACATGTTCCTTTTTTATTACAGACAGTTTGTGCTACTAGAAAAGAACAAAACTATTTGAGACATACATGCACCTGACTCTTAATCAGCTGTGCTGGCCTAGCGGACAACTGCAAAACAATCTTCAAACACAAAACTTAAAACTTAATTTGGGGGATGCCTGGGTGGCTCAGTCACTTAAACGTCTGCCTTCAGCTCATGTCATGATCTCAGGGTTCTGAGATCGAGTCCCGCGTCGAGTCCCTCATCAGGCTCTTTGCTCAACAGGGAGCCTGTTTCTCTGCCTGCTGCTCCCCCTGCTTATGCTCTCTCTCTGACAAATAAATACAATCTTAAAAAAATAAATTGTGAAACCTTAAAAAAATAAATTGTGAAACCTATCCAAGTTACTAAAATAGAGAAATAACACTAATGCATATATATTGGGTTACAAGTATCTTTTTAGTTTTACTGGGTAACGTAAGGTTGATAAAATGTAAAAATTATGGCAGGCCTGAAAAAAATTAAAGAGCTGCATCTTTTGCTGTTGCTGTTTTGGAATAAAGACCCAAGTAATATAAAAGCACATTCCCCATTCATCAAGCCAGGTTTCGTGGCAAAGCTTTGGTCTCTTCCCGTGTCACCTCACAGGTGTGAATGACATTCCATCTACATCTTATAATGAAGAGGTAACTACTGGGGAATGAAGCTCTGCACCTGGGCAGTTCTTTTCTCAGGCAAATAAAGCAGAGTCTTCACCTGAAACCCAGAAGGAAAGCCAAACACAATGCTTTTAAAACGCATGTTTTGAGCGCCTGGGTGGCTCAGTGGGTTAAAGCCTCTGCCTTTGACTCAGGCCAGGATCTCAGGGTCCTGGGATCCAGGCCCGCATAGGGCTCTGCTCAACAGGGAGCCTCCTTTCTCCTCCCTCTGCCTGCCTCTCTGCCTACTTGTGATCTCTCTCTGTCAAATAAATAAATAAAATCTTTAAACAAAACAATGCATGTTTTACCTACACTTACAGGATGCCAGTTAAAATATACTCTGATCTTTCTCGCACTTCAAATTCCACCAGTGCTGTTAATCAACCCATTTTATGCCCCTTTCCTCCTCTTTTCTATAGACCAGTTGGTCTCAAAGTGTGGTCCCAGGTCAGCACCACCTGGCGACCTTGTTACAAATGCAAATCATCAGACCCCACTCCAGACCTAAGGAATCAAACTCTGGGAGAGGAGGTTCAGCAATGTGTTATAATCCCCCAGGCGATTCTAACGCACCCCTCAAGTTTGAGAACCAATGACTGTAGGGCAGTGTTCTTTCTATAACCACAAACAGATTATTTTTTACAGAACACAGAAGTGTGCACTAGTGAAATGAGAACTCTGAGCACTGTATATAAATTCTCATTTGATCCTCAAACCTGATGCAAGGCAGACATTGCCCCTACTTTTAAGTTTGAGGAAACAGGCTCAAGGTCCCAAAGCTAATAACCGCAGGTGGACGATTAAAGCTTTTGCAGTTCTCATCACTATTAAAACAAAAGTGTGTCGCACTTTACTAACAGAGTCCGTATCTTTTGCTCTGAAAGCTTTCGGCAATTAGGAAAAAAATAGAAATAGATGGGTGCAGGCTGAGTGCCAGCTGGCTCGAATCGTACCAAATCGAAGTTTAACGGCACAACTCTGCTAAGGTTATTTTTCCAATAAAGAACACTTAACTCATTTTTGGTCCTTCTGTCTTTGTCCGCGGGACTGTGCGCCCCCAACACAGAAGGAATTGGAACTTCAGGGTGGGGACCCCGGCGACAGCTCGGAGAGCCCGCTCACCTCTCCGCCGCGGGGCATCCGCTAAGCAACAGGTTGAGCGAAGGGAGCCCGCCGGCTAGGCCCAGGCACCCCGCGGCTCTGGACCCAGGGGACTGGTTTACCAGGGGAAACTGGCACACTCCAAAGCTTGGAGAAGTGTCTAACCCGACACCGCAGCCCCGGGGAGGAGGGGGCGAGTGGTGAACCCGAAACCGCCGAGGGCTGCGCGGAAAGAAACCACAAGTCCCACTGAGGTCAGAGTGAAGAGAAGGAAGAAGCTGGAATCGAGAGGCGGGGGAGAGAACCACAGGAGATGGAAATGGCTTGGGGGAGAAAGAGCGGGCCACCACTCACTGTGAGGATCGCTCTTCTCCCGGACCCCGTCCACTCGGCCATCGGGGTGGATGCGCAGGAAGAAGCCCCCGTTTTTGCAGTACAGCCGCTTGGGGTCCTTGAAGTGGCCGGGCGGGAAGGCGCCGCTGCCGCCGTCCTCCGGCAGGGCGGGCAGCGTGGTGATGCTCCCGGCTGCCATGGCCCCACCGGTGCTCTGCCGGGGTGCCCGCGGCCCTGGAGCCGTGCGGGGAGTCGCCGCCCCCCGGCCCCGGCCCCCGACCCTGTCCGGGCCACGGCCACGGCCCCGGCCCCCCAGCCTCCCGCCCGGCAGCGCGCGGCCGCGCCCGCGGGCCCCCAGCCTTAAGCTGCTCGGCCGCTCCCCTCTCCCGCTGCCCTGGAGCGTGCTGCGCCGCGGGGCTCGGGAACTGGGGTTTAGGGCTGGTGTCTCCGCGGCCGCCGCTCTCGGAAGGGCCGCCTGCCCTAGCTGCAGCGCGCGGGACCCGGCAGTAACCGCGGGTACCGCGTCCGCTGCTCTGGCACCCGTCGGGCCGCGACCTCACATCTTCTACATCTCCACCCCTGAACGCCCACCCCCCGCACGCCCCCGGCCCTCCTCCCTTCCTGCGCACCGCCCCCTACTCGCTCGGGGCTTTCAGGGGCCGGCCTCTGGGTTGGGAGCTTTGTTTTGGCCTCAGCACGCAAGCGCGCGACATCAGTCCCGGGGGGAGCCGGAACGCAGCCGGGGGGCCGGGGAGGTGCGGAGGGCGAGCCGAGAGGGGACCGCGGAGGCCTCCGCAGCTCTAGGGGCTCGACCGGGCTAAGCGCCCCAAAAGTCGCCCCAGCCCAGCGCTGCGCCACCCAAGCCACATTTAGTCTTCTTCCACACACTGCGGAGCTTTTGCCGTGCAACCAGCCGTGACTCAACTTTTAAACGTTTAAATACAACTTTCTCCCCCATTCTTTTTCCTTGTCAGCGTTTCAAAGCGAAGAAACTTTCCACCCCTAATAAGTAAAGGAATCGGAAATGAGGAAGAATTCTGTGTTCGAATAAGTTCTGAACGTCTCTAATCACCAAAAGAAGAGGGGTACGCGTGGGGCACAAACCTTTAAACTCGAAGGCAAAGGCTGAAATCATTGACTAACAAAAGGAAAGAATGAGGCCAGAGGAGGGGAGCAGACAGGACAGCTAAAAGAAGAAAAAAAAAAAAAAAAAGATTTTCTTTTACCATCCTAACTTGAATTAGACAATGTGGAAAAATGAAGATAGGCTTCAAATTCTTATGTGATAGAAGTGCGTTATGTCCTATCCCTAAACTGCCACTAGCCCTCCTTAAATTGTTAGGCATTTCTTGAAGGGAAGGTAGTTTTCTGAAAAATCCCAAACTTCAAAATTGAAGTTAATTGGACATCGGTTATTTTCAAAAGAATGTAACAGGTATTACAGATGAGGAAAAGATCCGTCCAGAAAATTTCTTAATCTTGACCATCTCCTATACATAAAGAATTTGGGTAAGTGTAGTGAGAGATGCTCAATCAGGGAGGATCTTGCCCCCATGGTGTGGGAGGTAAGATCAGCAGCATGAACAACACAAATGCTAGTAGAAGGGTCTGTGGCCAAAATAACCAGGCTGATACAAAAGCGAAGGTTAAGGAAAGCTTTATTTTACACCAAGCATCAGAATCTTACTGGCCCGGAGGCCAGGGTCTCTTCTGGGGGGGGGGGGGGGAGAGGACCTCGCGGGAATTCTCAGGCCAGCTTTTATAGTCATCCCCTCAAATCACAAGCTGACTAGGTTCACATCCACACTGGAGCTGACCCACTCACGGGCTTGCCTGAGTTAATTTGCACTTCCATGGCCTCTCATCTGAGCACAAGCACTGGTATCCACTGCCCACCCTTAGTTTGCATCCAAATACCTCCCAGGGACACTCCCCGGAAGGGAGATTAAGGGGGTTACTGATTGGGCCTATCCTCCCCCCCCCAACCTGGCTCTCCTTTATTTTCCAGGGGCCATTTATCCATAACACCTAGAGCTGTTTTTATGAGTAAACAGGATGGCGGCTTGGATTCCAAAAACTGGACCTTACTTGCCGGGGCCATAGAAGAATAAAATAAGGTGTTGCAAGATTTCAGACAAGGGATACTTCAGTTTGGGGTTAGGGGAAGCTTTTAGGAAGACATGAGAACACAGTAATTCCTCTATTTAGGAACAAGTTGGTTTCAAATAATCAGTGCATCAAAAGATGAAAGCATTTTTCATAAGTCTCCGAGAGAGGTTTAACTCTAAATGCATTTCTAGGATGTTAAATAGAAGTATGAAGCGATTGGAGCTTTAAAACCCGGAATATTCTTCCCTGGGCTGGTATATGTTTTCTGACCTCTCTCTCCAAAATGGACAGGTTTTATCTGCACATTGAAAAATCTGTTAAGAAAAATAATCCCTTCCAGATGATGTAGGTGTCCCAGGGGATGCTTAATGCTGCTATAGGACTCATGAGGTTGCCACTTCCTTGGACATAAGTAGATTTGAATAAGCCTGGAACTCTGTGTCACAGAAAGCTGAGTATTCCAAGAGCAAATGGACAAAATCTAAATCAAAAAAAATTTTAACAGTAGTACCCAGAAATTTGGGGAAAAGCTACAAGCAGTTAAGTACCGCTAATGCACCACAGATCTCAACGAACTTCATTACTTGTACAATTAACCTCTTATTTCCTAGTTCCTTCCAAAATCAGGAGAGTCCATATCACAGGAAATGGTTAATTCAGCTCTGGGAAGCTATGTCTCCATGAAAAATAGTGTTAACTCCAAGAAGACATCCTTAAGATAGTCTCAAATTCCTACCCAGTGCCCTCCCAACACACACTTGTACACATGCAGAGATAGGCACTATTCTTAAATGCAATCAATTTGCTCTTACTGGAACCATGTGTAGTCAGATTACTTGCATTCTCAATTTACCTAGCTATAAGGATGAATATAAAAATAAATGTAAGAAGATGGGGACAAAACTCAATATTTTTAAAACCGCTAGGTTCCAGTGAAACTATTTAAAAATTACAAAGGAAAGAGGAATTTCCCTCACAATACCAAGATGAATTACTTTGAAATTAAGAATTGTTCAGGGTGCCTGGGTGGCTCAGTGGGTTAAAGCCTCTGCCTTCCGCTCAGGTCATGATCTCAGGGTCCTGGAATCCAGGCCCCGCATCCGGCTCTCTGCTCCGCGGGGAGCCTGCTTCCTCCTCTCTCTCTTTCTGCCTCTCTGCCTACTTGTGATTTCTCTGTCAAATAAATAAATAAAATCTTTAAGAAAAAAAAAGAATTGTTCAGAATTCAAATGATGAAAACTGCAAAGATTTAATGAGAGCTTTAAAAAAAAAAAAGAACAACAAAAAACCCCCCTCAAATGTTCCTGAATAGTAACATATAGTAAAATACCAATGTAAAATTCCTCTCACCATGTTTTAAAATTTTAAACCATGCTAGTTTAAATTTTAACACAATTTTAAAAACTATACAACAGTATTGTAAAATTCATTTGGAAATAAACATAATAGCAAATATCTTTTTTTTTCATTGTAGAGGAAATTTTTTTTTTAAGATTTTATTTATTTGACAGAGAGAGAAAGATCACAAGTAGGCAGAGAGGCAGGCAGAGAGAGAGGAGGAAGCAGGCTTCCTGCTGAGCAGAGAGCTGGACGTGGGCCTTGATCCCAGGACCCTGAGATCATGACCTGAGCTGAAGGCAGAGGCTTTAACACACTGAGCCACCCAGGTGCCCGTGAAAGACTTTTAAATGGATGAAAATGATTACTAAATATCTTCCATGGAAAATTAGGCATCATCTAAGTATCTGATTCTACAGTCTCTATGCCTTTTAATCATCTTTGAGCAAGGTTACAACTTTAGTAAATTGTAGTAACTGTCATGGACTGAACTGTGTCCTACTCTCCCCCAAATTCCTGTGTTGAAGCTCTATCCTCCAATATGACTATATTTGCAGATAGGACCTTCCTAATCCAGTATGACCAATGTGTTTATACAAAAAGGAAAGACACCAAGAACGAGCACATAGAGAAAGCACCATGTGAGGGCAGCAAAAAGGCTGTTTTTTGCACGACAAGGAAAAAGGTCTCACCAGAAACCAAACTTGCAGGGCCTTAATTTTGGACTTCCAGCCTCTAGAACTGAGAGAATATAAAATTTCCATTGTTTAAACCACCCCTCCCCCCATCCGTGGCACTATGTTAGAGCACCCTGAGCAGACTAAAACAATAACTAATAACACACAAATGAAGAACATCTAATGAAGGACATTGAGTTTCCTTCTGTGATGGTTAAGTTCACATGTCAACTTGGCTGGGCTAAGGTATGCCTCCAGAGCTAGTAAAACATTGTTTTGGGGTTTGTCTGTGAGGGTGTTTCCAGAAGAGATTAACATTTGAATCAGTAGACCAAGTAAAGAAGATTCATTCTCACTAACGTTGTGGGTGTCATCCATCCATTGAGGGCTGAACAGAACAAAAAGGTGAAGGAATGGTGAATTATTTCTTTTTTTCCTTGAGCTGGGACATCCATCTTTTCCTGCCCTCAAACCCTGAAAGTCCTGGTTCTCAGGCCTTCAGCCTCAGAAAAAGTTAAACCACCAGATTTTCTAGTCCTTCAGCTTGGAAATGGCAGACTATGAAACATCTCAGTGTTCATGTTCATGTGAGTTAGGTCCTATAAAAATCTCTGATATAGATCTAACATCTCTATCTATATATCTATATATCTATATCTTATATCTATATAGCTATAATCTTATACCTATATACCTCTGCAGAACTATGATGAATATACCTCTTCTACCTATGGAATAAGGTAGTTCAGCATCTGTTCCTAAATTCACTTCAGCATTCCCACTACCTTGAGAGGCGTGGCTCACTGAATTCTCTCTCAAACCTGTTGTCACATCTTACTGGTTTCCTCATGAATTAATGAGATAATATCAACTCTATATTTTATAGATATAACTGCTAATATTCACTTTTTGTCTGCATGACAGTTATGATTTTCTCTTTTAAAAAGTTATCCTTGGGGCGCCTGGGTACCTCAGTTCATTAAGCGACTGCCTTCGGCACTTTTTTTTAAAAAAGCTATTCTTTAAAATAATAAGCGTAATGAGAAATTTGCCCTTTACAGATTTCCTCCACTATCCAAAAGTATTACAGGTTTCTTCTCTCTCCAAAAGTAGACCATTTCTGTGAAACCTTTTTTTAAGTCAAAATGATGTAAAATGAAGAAGCAATTACCATTAATGTATGTGGAAAATTTTTTGAGTATTTCCAGACCAAAAAATAACATTGTAAAGCCTTTTCTTTTCTTCTTTATTTTTTTTTAAGATTTTATTTATCTATTTGACAGAGAGAAACACAGCTGGAGAGGGAACACAAGCAGGGGGAGTGAGAGAGGGAGAAGCAGGCTTCCTGCCGAGCAGGGAGCCTGATGTGGGGCTCGATCCTGGGTCTCCGGGATCATGACCTGAGCCCAAGGCAGTCGCTTAACCAACTGAGCCACCCAGGTGCCCCTGTAAAGCCTTTTCTGACACCCCAGGACACATCTTGCTAATACATGTACAAAATAAATGCAGATAAAGCACAGATGCTCACAGAGCTCAAAGCTCTGGGAGCTTGATGCTGACATAATGTGTACAGTTTCCAGGGAAGGAGCTTGGCGGGGCCACTCTCATTGACAGGCGTGTGCACTGCTTCTTTAAGAACTTGCTGCAAAACCAGTGCCGAGTGCAGTCTCCAACTTTTGCTTTTTTGGTGTGTGAAAGTGAAAATCATCTTCAGATTTTTTTCAGTTACTAAAACAAGTACTCATGTAGGTCTTTCACAAAAGTAAACTGGCACAATGTGAAATTTCAAAAAGTGGGGAATACCTGTAAAACCTATTTTATATAAAATATTGTGGGCTAATGCATGTAGTGATTGAAAGATCAATGCAAGGATTAATATTTCAGATGCATCTAAAAGGATTATAAATGAAAACAATATATTTTAAAATGTTAGTGTCAATAGGTGATGGGGATTAAGGCGTGTACTCGTGATGTGTCCGGGGCGATGTATGGAAGTGTTGAGTCACTATTACCCGGAACAAATATAACACTGGATGTTAACTATACTGGAATTAAAATTGAAAAAAAAAAAAAAAAGAAGTAACAAGTAGAAACAATAGTAAAAATAAAATAAAATTTTAGTGTTATGAGCAATCAAAAATGCATGTCAAGTAATAAAACCCCCCACAGAGAAAAGCCCAGGACCAACTGGCTTCATTTGTGAATTCTACCAAACGTTTAAGGAAGAATTAACACCACGCTTTTGTTCTTCCAAAAACAAGAACAAAATAGAAAAGGAGGTAATACTTTCTAACTCATTTAAAAGGCTACTATTTTATTGACACCAAAACCACAGAAAGACTTCACAAGAATACAAAACTATAGACCAATATGCTTTATAAATACAGATGCAAAAATTCTCAATAAATTACTATCAAACAGAATCTAGTAACATAGAAAAAGCATTATACATCATGTCCAAGTGGGATTTATTCCAGAAATGCAAGTTTGGTAAACATAGCAAAATCAAAGTAAAACACTATTTTGGTAGGTGTTTAAAGGTTTAAAAGTTCAAAAATCACTATCATCTCAATGGACATTTTAAAGATATTTGACAAATTCTTTTTTTTTTTTTAAGATTTTATTTATTTGACAGAGAGAAACACAGCTAGAGAGGGAACACAAGCAAGGGGAGTGAGAGAGGGAGAAGCAGGCTTCCAGCCCAGCAGGGAGCCTGATGCAGGACTCGATCCCGAGTCTCGGTCTCCGGGATCATGACCTGAGCCGAAGGCAGTCGCCCAACCAACTGAGCCACCCAGGCGCCCCAATATTTGAGAAATTCTAATACCTTTTCATGATAAAAACAAAACCACACATACAACAAACTAGGAATAAAAGAGAACTTCCTCAACTTGATGAGGTCATTTATGAAAAACTCACAGCTAACATAATACTTAAAATAGTAATAAGAAAAAAATGAAAACTTGCCTCCTACAATCAGGAACAAATGAAGGATGTTTTCTCTAACCACTTGTACTTTATAGTAGAAATTCTAGCAAAGGTAACTGGGCAAGAGATGGAAATAAAAGGCATCTAAATCACAAAGGAAGAAGTAAAACCATATTTACAGATGATATGATCTGATAGAAAACCCGAAAGAACTCATCCACATATCCACAATCAGAGCCAATAAATGAATTCAGCAAGGTTGCAGGGTAGAAAATCAATATATTAAAATCAGTTCTTCTTTATACAAGGAAAGAAGAATACAAAAATGAAATTAAGAAAACAGTTTCATTGACAATGTCATCAAAAAAGAATAAAATATTTAGGAATAATTTAACCAAAGGAGTTCAAGACTTATATACTGAAAACTAAAAAACAATGTTTGAAAGAAATTGAAGAAGATGTAAATAAATGTAAAGACATCTGTGTTCATAGATTGGAACACTTAATATTGTTAAGATGATTTATCTACAGACTAAATGCATTCTCTGTCAAAATTTCCAAATTCTTTTTTTTGAGAAATTGATAAGCTGATCCTAAAAATAATATGGACACTAAAAGGACCCAGAATAGCCCAAACAATCTTAAACGAGAAGACCAGAGTTGAAAGACTTGATTTCAAAATTTTCTATAAAGCTACAATGTACAAGACAATAAATACTAGACTAAAGATAGATTTGTAGATCAATGGAATAGCATTGACAGTGAGGAAATAAACTGACATTTATGATCAACTGACTTTCAACAATGGTGTCAAGACCATTAAATGAGGAAAGAATAGTCTTCCCAACAAATAGTGCTGGAACACTGACATTAAGGTGAAAAAAATGAATTTGGACTTCTTATACCATATTAAAAATTAACAAATATCAGACTTAAATGTAAGAGCTAAAACTATAAAACTCTTAGAAAACATAGGTGTCTGGGCAACCATGAATTAGGCTGTGGTTTCTTAGATGTGACACTAAAGACACAAACAGCAAAGGAAAATAGCTAAATTGTACTTCATCCAAATTTAAAACTTTTGTGCATCACATTATTGAGAAAATGAAAAAGAACCCAGAGAGTAAGGGAAAATATTTTCAAATCATATATATGATGAGAATGTAGTCTCCAAAATATAGAAAAAACACTTAGAGCTCGACGATAAAGACAACCCATTTTAAAAATACAAGTAGGCAAAGTATTTGAATAAACATTTCTCCAAAGAAGTATAAACAGCAAGGGGCATGTGGGTGGCTCAGTTGGGTAAGCATCTGCTTTCAGCTAAGGTCATATCCCAGGAGCCTGTGATGGAACCCCACATCGGGCTCCCTCAGCCAGGAGTCTGCCTCTCTTTCTCCTTCTGACCTTCCCACCTGCTCATGGTCTCGCTCACTCTTCCTCTCTCTTTCTCTCTCAAATGAATACATAAGAAATCTTTGCAAAAATAGCCAATAGTAATGAAAAGATGTTCATTGGGAAATGCAAATCAAAACCACAATTAGGTATCACTTCACACCCATTAAGATCATTATGATTTTAGAAAATAGAAAATAACAAGTGTTGTCAAGGGTGTGGAACAATTGGAACCTCTGTACATTCCTGGTGGGAACATAAAACTCACGTAGAAAACAGCCTGGTATGGTAGTTCCTCAAAAAATTAAACACAGAGTCACCACATGGCTTAGCAATTCCATTCATGTGTGTATGAATATGAATTGATGAATATCAAAATGAATAATATATATGAATATATATAAATTTAAAGAAAAAATCACAGATGTTAGCCACTTTGGTTTCATTATAATATTGATTATTAATGGAGAAAAAATGAGAGACCGTCTCAATAAAAGTGAACAAATTAATTCAAATAAATCATGTTATATAAAATGAACAAATTAATTCAAATAAATCATGTTATATTCATACAAACATGTGCTCCATGTAGCCATATAGATACTTCCAAACACATATTGGGAGGAGATATATTAAAATGTTAGCAGTGATTATTTTGGGTGGTCAAATTTTTGTCTTATATAAATAACCTCTGGCTACTATCACATAAAACTTATTATCTAAAACTGTATGTTTGTGTCCTTATTTATTATCAGTCCCTTTACTCCAATAGAATACAAGATCTCTTTTTTTTTAAAGATTTATTTATTGATTTACTTGACACAGAGAGAGAGATCACAAGTAGGCAGAGTGGCTGGAGGAAACAGGCTCCCTGCTGAGCAGAGAGCCCGATGCGGGCCTCGATCCCAGGACCCTGAGATCATGACCTGAGCCGAAGGCAGCGGCTTTAACCCACTGAGCCACCCAGGTGCCCAAATACAAGATCTCTTAAAGAAAGTATCTTTCTACCCTGAATATTGTGGTATCCTTGGACCTTAGGGCACTAAGCAAGGACTGAACAAATATTTTTAAATGAATGCATGCATTAATTTCATTTTAAAAAGTTGTTTTTGAAAACCACTCCTTGTCTACATAATATATGGGTGTAGTCAGTGACTATGGAACTGTAAAAGTTAACTGTTTTTTAATGAAACCACATTAAACTTGTTTCCTTATGAAATCCCACTAAAATGCAGCAATGATGGTCTTCTAAAACCTTATACATCAAAAATAATTTTATCACTTCTCAAGTCATCATTATGACTATCAGCTATGATATAACAGAGTGAGCCACTCGATTTTATTTATGCCTAGATGGCAGATCCTGATCTCACCAGAATAATATTCTGTGTTTTATGTTGACTTTGTTTTCTTGATTTTAAAAAACAAATAAACAAACAATAAATACCTAAAGGTTCCTGAAATAACCAAGGTTTAATTATGGGACATATGGCAATTTTTATTCTTTAATATTGTATGGGCACTCTAACTACATAGCCAACCTGGTCACTCACTGTTTTCCGACATCTAAGGGACTCTATTAATCAAGTACCAGTCTCCTCTCATTAGACTCTTTGATTTTGCTTTCCCAGGTTCAACCCCTAAGTTCAGAAAAATTAAAGCTTCATGATGCCTTTTACTCTTAAACTACTTCTGGGGCTTTCCTGAGGGCCAATGAAGAACCACAGAGACTTGTTCTTTTACTTTTTAAAGAAAGGGATGCTAGAAGGAATAGGTTTACTCATATGGTCTATATTTTTTTAATTAGCTCCACTCCAGAATAAGAATTATGTGGGAAGAGCTAGCAAATCAAAGGAGGAGCTCAGCCGTCCTTATATTAATTCCATTCAAAAAATTGTTATTAGTAATAAATACATTACAAAAATGGCCTTTTACCTGAAGGCACTGTTTTTCTTTATCTTCTGTGTAATCTGCTAAGATGCTAGTTTCACTGTCCATTTATTTTTATTTTGACATTTGTTTAAAGGGGCATCCTGGCCCTCGATTCAAGGTGCTTTATTTAACGCGCCAAAACTAAGAGAAAAAAACCTGTTATCTTAAATGTTGGGCCTAAATTGGTTGTGTGAGTTGGGAGACACCTGGAAATCCAAGATGGCCTGACTGGCCACTAGCCCCACACCTGGGGGCTGACTGGAAACAGCATTCAGATGTAGGCGTCAAGGGCGCAGGGCGGGAGATGCTTTCCCAAGAGGTCCCAGTGGGCTGTGGCGTGGCCTATCCAACAGTCCTGAGGGCTTGATAGCTGAGGGGATAATTGTGGGAACAAACTGCATGTAGGAGCCCCTGGGACTGAGCGGTGGGATGGCACCCTGAGTCTGGGGCTGGTCGGAGTGGACAGGGCTCCCAGCTGAGACTTGAAAATGAAAACAACAACAACAACAACAACAACAACAACAACAACTCTGTCATCTCAAAGCAACCTTGAAAGAAGCGGGAACCTGAATTTACCTTTGGGACAAACTGTTCCTCGGTTTGGGGAACGTGCTATGAATGAAGGCTCTGATCATGCAGGTTTGGGGCAAGTGCCCACCTCCTGTATTGCCCCTGCTCTAAACAAACTCAAAAAATAAAAGACAAACTGGGAGGATATGCAGTGTCCATGACATCAAAGTGAACCTTCTAAATACATAAAGAAGCCTTAAATATCAGTGGGCATGGAATTGATATCCATGGGCAAAGGAATTGAACAAGTAGTTCATAGAAAAAGAAATAGAGACAAAATATATAGATAAGCACATAATATTTTCATAATCTTATAAAATATGTAAATCAAATATCAAACGTGAATAAAAGAAATGCAAATTAAACCTAGAATGAAAGATATGATTGTACTTCTCAGATGGACATAGTCAGACAGTTTAATATACGGCATTAGAGAACAGGAGGAAACAAGGCACTTTCCGTCACTGCTGATCAAACTGGCAAGAGTATCAATATTTGAAATGAGTGTGCCTTTTAACCCAGCAATTTCTTTTCTAGGAATTTATCCTACCAACATATTCACTACATGTGTCCAAAGATAGGTAAATATATGTTCTCCAGCTTTGCTTATGGTTGCAAAAGCCTGGAATTAAGTTATAAAAAGGGTTATCAGGGGCCCCTGGGGGGCTTAGTTGGTTAAGCATCTGACTCTCAATTTCAGCTCAGGTCTTGATCTCTTTTTGGGCTTGAGGTTGGGACAGAAGAAAAAAAAGCAGGGAGGGAGGCGGGAGGTATCAGTAGGGGCCTGTAAAAGAAATTATGGTAGAGTCATTCATTTAATAAATATTTTTTTCAGAGCTTATCACTACCAGATGCAATTCTGTGATGAGCTATTGTAGTGTGTGTGTGTGTGTGTGTGTGTGTGTGTGTGTGTGTTTTAAAGATTCTTTTTTTTTTATTCATTTATTTGACAAAGAGAAACACAGCTAGACAGGGAACACAAGCAGAGGGAGTGAGACAAGGAGAAGTAGGCTTCCTGCCAAGCAGGGAGCCCAATGTAGGGCTCGATCCCAGGACTCTGGGATCATGACCTGAGCCAAAGGCAGACGCGTAATCACTGAGCCACCCAGATGCCCCTCTATTGTAGTTTTTTAAAAAATGAAGTTGATCTTTAGGTATGGCAATGGAATGATTTCCAAGACATATTGAAAAAGTGAAAAACAAGTGCAAAACATAAAGTGTGCTGCCATGAGTATATTGGGCTTCCATTTGCATGATGGGAAAACACATACCCACCCACAATATATATGTTTCTATTGGCATAGAGTGTTTCAGGGATACCTGTCTCCAGGGAGAACTGGGGACTAGAAACTGCAAAAGACTTCTCAGTTGTCTTGTTTTTATGCTCCTTGATTTTTTAACCATATGCATGTGCTACATGCATTATTTCCCCACTTAAATAACTTATTTTAGAATATATGTAGCAGGAAAAATATGAGAATTTGATGTGAAATTCCTTTAAAAAAGAAACCCACAACGTATATGCAGAGTGTCCAGAAAGTAAAGATGCTGTGTGTCAGTCATCTTTGACTATGTCCTGTGGGATTTCAGGGGACAGCTCTCGGATGACTTCTGCACTCCCTACCTCCCTACAAGAACACATGGTTAGTAGAAACCAGCAGGATAGATAATTGTCAAAAAAAAGTTGAAATAACTGGACTTTATTAGATGTTTAGTGACCAGATCAGAGGTTACAGTTCCTCTAAACTTTGAAGAGAGCACATCTGAAACATTGACATCGTAAAGGGACACCAGTAAGTCAGATGGTTTTCCAGAAGGGGCAACTCTGATTGCCATAATCATGTATTATGGTAATGCTGCAAATTCTCATGTGTCACTAGCTTCTTTAATCAAATACTGAACTAGGGTGCATTATAGGAAGAAGTTACAAGAACAGTTTTCCTGCAGCTCTCCAAATATAGTATCCACTTATAGACTCTTCCTTTGTTTGTCTGGATACAAAAGAATAGAATAGACCAAGAATAGGGTTCTTCCATCTCTTCAGTTATAAGACTCTTTCTCCTTCCTTGGAAATACTTCTGTTTGCCCAGAAATCTTCTCAAACGTTTAATTTGAACCTGACCACATATGGTCAAGCAGCAATGCATACCACATTTAGAGATATCATAAACTCCAACCACCAAAACTGGCTGATTATAGTCAGTGTTTGTGTTCAGAGGACATTGAGTATTTTTTCTTTCATCAGTGAGAAAGCATCAGCTTTGTCTGTAGTCCAAGTTTACTCTTCAGCCAAAACTATGACTTTGTTTGTAACTCTTCAGCCAATGACCTCAAGCCTGACCTACAGCAGTCATCTCCTGGGATGAAAAAGGTCATTTAAACACCTCAGCCCTAGTCATTAGGAGAATACAAAATCTTATCTCAAATTAGTATCCTTTTTTTGTGTGTGTTTTTAAGATTTTATTCATTTGACAGAGAGAAACACAGCTAGAGAGGGAACACAAGCAAGGGGAGTGAGTGAGGGAGAAGCAGGCTTCCCACCGAGCAGGGAGCCCAATGTGGGGCTCCACCCCGGGACTCGAACCCCAGAGTCCGGGATCATGACCTGAGCAGAAGGCAGATGCTTAACGACTGATCCATCCAAGCACCCCTCAAATTGGTATTCTTAAGGTTAAGGTCTTCTCACAAAAGAAATACAGAAAAAAATGAGTAATGATTTAAAAAAAAAAAAGCTGGAACAGGAGTTAACTAGACTTAAAAACTTCAAATGTTTTCTCAATATTCCCTCTATGATAGAAAATGCATTTCATTATTGATGAAGGAGATTGAGTAAGTACACTTACCATGATGAACACTGAGTAATGTATAGAGTTGCTGAATCACTATATTGTATATCTGAAACGAACACAACACTGTATGCTAATTATACTGGAATCAAAATAAAAAATAAAATAGATTTTTAAAAATGTATTTCACTAATTCAAATTCTCTAGAATATTATGCTTTCTGAAAAGTTAATGTTTTGGCTAGTACTTTATGCATCGAGAAATGAAATTATAGTGAAGATTCAACTTAGAACCACTGTAATTCAAATAGACTGAGCTAAAGTTAATGTTTTCACTGTCTATTCAAACAGCTAAGTAAATCAGGAAAAACATTTTGACTATTACAAGGACAACTGTTTTACAACTTGAGCATTCTGCACATATACAAACAGCAAAAGAGTACTGGTTTCCAATTCTACCTCTCTCTACTTAGCATGTCTATTTTGAAAAATAATTTGAGGTAACTTGCCTATGAAAAGACAGAGTTCAAAATTATAAAAATAAGCAGACAGAACTAATTGTACCAGGCTGGACTTTCCATTAATCAAACACTGAATTTAGCTTTAATCTTCCTGGCAGACAAGGCAATAACAAAAGCAAGACATCCTCTAAACTCTGTGTAGTTTAACAAAAACCCACTGGAAAATAGGATTTCCTGGCATGAATTCTTTACAAACTTGTTAAGCGACTCCTCATAAAATGAACAGTGAGTAACAGAAGGGTCAATGTAAGTGGACTGTAATTTTGCCAAAGATAAGAAAATGTTCTTCAGATTGCCTTAATAAAATTGAATTATTCGGTCATAACTATGTAAAGACATTTCTGTAGGAAATTAAAAAATGTATTTCAGGAACATGGTATTCTGTTGATCTTATTTAAACTAGGACAGACTTTAGAAAATTGGGAAGGATGGCTGATTAATATGTTCCTTAAGTCTTCTCTTGCAAATACCAGTTACCCTGAGTTCAAGTAAATACTTACAATTTTTTTTTCAACTGTAAGAATGTTCATGACAATCAGCACAAAGAAGAAAATATTGTTGCAGCAATTATCATTTGGTAACATTTTGGGGGGACATCCTTCTTAGATAAGTGGATATAGAGATTATAGATTGTTTTGCTTTGTTTTGTTTTACAAAACTGGCCCACCCCGAACACACATCTATACCATTGTTATCCGTGTATCAGTATATTATGAACATTTTAATGTGTCATTAAGTATTTTCCTGTAAATTTGCTCTTCATGCCATCACATTATTCCAATGCAAGGATATACCATAATTCGTTTAATCCACTGTGGACATTTACGTAGTTCTCACTGTTTCAATTATATTTTATTACATCATGCTGGCTACTTTTTAGGATTAATTCCTTGCTTTTATTTCCTTTTGATTTCCTTTTCCCAAGACTCATTGTACTTGTAATTATTTATGTTATTCACTGATAGAATGTGATTTCCAGTTCCTGATATAGAAAACCCTTAATAGTACTTTTGATGGAATAGATGAATGTTTTAAGACTTTGGGTACATTTTATCACGTTAGTTTGAAAAAGTTGTGTCAGTTTATAATTTCCCCAAAAGCATGGTGATAATCTCTCTTTTTCTACGTTCTGTATCTCAGGTATTATCTTCAATATGATCACTGAACAACTTGATATGAAAAAAATAACAGTTCACTATTGGTTTAACTGGGATTTTTAAAGTTATTATAGAGATTGAACACTTTTTTCATGAGTTTATTGAACATTTATTTGTTTCATTTTGTGATTCATTGGTCTTAAGTGTGGCAAGTGCTATAAGGCACAGTCATTTCAACATTATCTGAGAAGTACCTAAAACAGCAATGTTCAAAGCAACACTCTTTGGTCTAAGTTACAGATTCACAGGCAATAACTTTAGGCTATAAACATCCAGAATTTTAACTTTTAGTCTAAAAGTGAAAGAGTCTCATCTCTGCTCAGAGATGGACCATAGAAGTCCCTGTGAGCTGGACATTTGAGGGAATATAAAGGAAATCCCAGTCAGGTACATTTACTTTTTAACTGTTCTTTTCTGCTTGTTGTGTTCCCCATATAATATCAATTTTAAAGGAACAAAAGATAAAATATTCACTGACCATTTTCTGGTCAATTATCTAGTCTTAACTTAATTTTCTTCTTTTAATGTGTTTGTTTTCCCTCAGAGTTCCCTATTCATTTCTCTTGCCCATTTCCTGATCCACTTAGAATAAATTCCAGTGTGCAATCATATCTACATCACTGATATTAAGTACTCTTAATGACCTCAGTGTGTAGGCTGCAAAAACTTTCTGAACTATTGAGAGGGGTTAGTCATGCAATCTGTGTGGCCCTGTCTTCACTTAAAGCCATCAAATTAAAAAAACCCAAACTACATCATTCATATGAAGCAATATGATACAGACCTCTTTATTTTTTGAAGTTGCCAAGGGGTATCAATTCTCCTGAGGATCTACAATCTAATTCACACCCATAAATCACAGGTCATGGCTTCTGATGGGTGGTGTTCTCAGTGCCTAGGATCATCTCATTCTGATTTCTAGAGGATGTTCTTGTATAATGATAAAACATTCAAAGAGTAAAAGTAAGCTGAGACCTCAAGACAACTGCTCACAGTGTATTTTCAACATCAACTCTTCACACATGAAATGAAAAGTGGGTATACTAACAACTTACCATATTGAAAGTGAGCTCTTTTCTTTAAGAATCATAGAAAAAAGAGAGATGCCTGAATGGCTCAGTCAGTTGAGCTTCTGACTCTTGATTTCGGCTCCAGTTATGATCTCAGTCTGCTTGGGATTCTCTTCCTTTCCATCTGCCCCCTTCCCAGGCTTTCTCTCTCTAAAATAAAAAAATCTTAAAAAAAAAAGTGGGGGGTGGGCACCTGAGTGGCTCAGTCAGTTAACTGCCTTCAGCTCAAGTCGTGACCCCGTAGTCCAGTGATGGAGCCCCACATCAGGTTTCCTGCTAGGCAGGAGACATGCTTCTCCCTCTCTCACTCCCCCTGCTTGTGTTCCCTCTCTCACTGTTATTTCTCTGTCTAACAAATAAATAAAATCTAAAAAAAAAAAAAAAAAAAAAAAGAGTCATAGAAAAAAGAAAGCCTATGTGCAAAGCAGTGCCATTATATAGTTGAGACAGATTGTCTTGCCTGTTACTGCCCTAACCTCAAATAGACCCTCAGTTCTCAGGAAATCTGACTATATCGTGTTGGTCCGTTAACTCTTTCAGTCTCTAAGACCATTTCACACTTCTTTTTTCTTGAACTTCCAATAACCTTCACTTTTATTTTTTTTATTTTTTTTTTAAAGATTTTATTTATTTGACAGAGAGAAACACAGCCAGAGAGGGAACACAAGCGGGGGGAGTGAGAGAGGGAGAAGCAGGCTTCCCGCGGAGCAGGGAGACCAATGTGGGACTCGATCCCGGATCTCCGGGATCATGCCCTGAGCCGAAGGCAGTTGCCCAACCAACTGAGCCACCCAGGCGTCCCAATAACCTTCACTTTTAGATGACACCTTGCTTGCTTCTTATTTTACTAAAGACAATGGAATCAATCAGAATAGAATTTCCTTACCTTCCCACCATCAAATAATCAATTACCCATATATGCTCTCATATATTCTACCCAACCATGACCTGCCCTCCCCCTACTCCCACCCAAGTCTTGGGTCACATTTCCTTACCCTTGAAGGAATTTTCTCCAGCATCACTTTCCTCCTTTTTAGTAGATTATTTCCAATCAAGATAAAAACATGTAGATCTTTTTCCTATCTTCAAAAAAGCCCCTCCCTACCACACACCACTACTTTTCAGATACTACCCATTTTCTGCTTTCCTCTACAGCAAAATTCCTAAAGAACTGTCTAATGGTTGCCTCTTGCACTTCCACCCATTTGTTTCTATTTGACCTTTGATTTCATCTATGGCTTAAGCAACTGGATGACAACAAAGTAATGAATACAAAAAAGACTTCACCCACATTCCACTGGTCTCAGACATCAGATATTCTCATTTGATTTGTGCTCCCTCCTTATTTTGCTCATTGGCTAATGTCTTTTTTTTTTTTTTTTTGCACTGTTGCAATCATAGTCTAGGAATACTTTTATTTTCTATTTTCTTCACTTACCATTATAATTTCCTGTCTTGCTACATTATTTACAGAATACATATTTTAAGAATTAAATGTCATCAGGTTGGTATGCGTATCCTTCATTTCACTATTCACTATTTCAGGCCATTTAGATGGTGTTTTACCATTGTTACAAAGACTGTTGTGGTAAAGTACCTCATGTACATAATTTACCAATAGTCCTTGTGTGAACTGTTTGTTCATGTATGTTGTAGAGAAGTCACTTAAAATGCAGTGTAACTATCCTATGACATAGTGACTAGTATTCTATCTGCTGTGGAAAAAGTACAAGACCCTATACAATACCACATCTAGCTACAGCTGGAATGGGAGGAGGGTTGCCTCCTCTTCTTAGTTACACCTCACCACTGTCCCTCATGGTTTTTGGGCACATTTGCATCATCTTGGAACACTTCTTTATTTCTTGTTATATATATGAAACTCAGGCTTATCTTGCATTTTTCTTGCCCCAGCCCTGGAATCAAATATTTCTTCAAAGACCTATGCTTTTTTGTTTGATTTTTTTTATTATTACTATTATTTAAAGATTTATTTATTTGACAGACAGAAACACAACTAGAGAAGGGAACACAGCAGAGGGAGTGAGAGAGGGAGAAGCAGGCTTCCCGCAGAGCAGGGAGCCCAAAGCAGGGCTCGATCTCAGGAATCTGAGATCATGACCTAAGCCAAAGGCAGACTCCCAACGACTGAACCACCCAGGAACCATTTGTTTTATTATTTTTGTTATTATTTGTAGAGAAGAGAATATTATTTAGAAACTGGGATCTGAATACCAGGTATGCTCAAAGTTATTGCAATGACACTGTCCTCAGGCCTGATTCTCCACTGAAAGAGCTAGGAAATATACACCTACACATATGTATGCACATGCACATATACACACATATGCTATGGGAACACACAATCACTGGTATACCCATTCTACTCTCACAATCCCAGGATATATTTCTGTTTTATCCCTTTCCATAGTTATAACTCCTTATTCTAGCAGTAAAAAACCTGACTTCCATTAACTCAATATACCTTTTCGTTGGATCAACCCCCATGTAATTAATCTCTTCTCACCACCACTGACCCCTGAGTGGGCACCCTCTTTACCTCATTCTGCCTCCAATATCCCATGTTGGATGGTTGTTCCCTTGTCTGGATGCTGTCCTTATCTCACTTGTGCTCCACTTACCATACCACTATTACCTACTCCACGGGGATGCCTTTCTCATCCCTCTTGGGTTCCACCTCTTTGTGCTGGGCCACTAACACCTACTTTCCAGTGTAAATGCTTACTTTTGCTCAATTCTACCTATTGGCTTTGAGAACAAATTTTTTAGGCAAGAAAAAAGAAAGGCAGACAATTAGGGGAAAAAAAAGGAACTCTGTATATGACCCACCACCAGATTTAATGCCTTTTCTTTTATTACTTCTTTATTTTTTTATAACCAAAACAAAACATACAAGTAACACAATGCTGACAAGTATAGGGGAGGAGAAAAAAAACCCTTTCCTCTACCCTTTTATGTATAGTAACTGGAGGCCTGCAAATTAAATTGACAGAAGACAGATTAACAGGAGAAAACCCGTGTTTCTTCATTGATGTTAATATTCTTATGTGTAAAGCGGCTCCACAGAAAAGAGATGAAAACCCAAAGAGTCAGTTAGACCTGGGTGTTTATGTACCATTTCAACAAGAGGCAATAAATTGTGAAGCAGTGAATAAACAAAGGGAAAAGGGGATTGGGTTTCTAATGGTGGTCAATCATATGAAGTAATTAGGAAATTTACAGGAGATAAGACTTGTTTAGTAAGAGTTGTTATTATTGTTTCTAGCTTTTCAATATTACATGAGCCAGTATTTGGGTTTAATAGGCAGATTTGGGTTAAAATCCTTCTGCCATCACTTACTAGTTGTACCACCTCAAAACAAATTCACCTGAATCTCAATTTCCTTATCTATAAAATAGAAAAAATGACAGACTCGCATAGCTATTTTTAATTTTTTTAAAAGATTTTACTTATTTGAGAGAGAGGGCTAGAGAGCTCAAGCAGAGGGAGTGGCAGGCAGAGGGAGAGGGAGAAGCAAACTCCCTACTGAGCAGGGAGGCCAATGTAGGGCTCGATTCTAGGACCCTGAGGTCATGACCTGAGCCAAAGGTAGATTCTTAAGCAACTGAGCCACCCAGCACTACTCATAGCTATTTTTTAAAGGAGTAAATGAAATACTACAAAGCATGTAGTACCTAAACATAGTATTTGCTTTAATTTTTCTTCACTTTCCTGTAAAATGGGCATATGTTGGTATCCATCTCACCAGGTTTTTATGAGGATTAAATGAGTTATTCCAGGTGAAGTGCATATAATAAATATTCAGTAAATGTTAACAATATGATTTTCTCCTATAAACCAATTCAGAGCTGACAGATAACTATTTAAAAAGGTAAAAGATAAACTCTTTTTTATTATATTTATTTTGTATATATTGTATAATATTATATAGTTATATAATTACATACAATATATAGTATATATTACAATTATTATAAACAGAATAAATGCTTTAAATTTTTTAAATGTTTTTAAAATTTTTTAAAGTTTCTATAGGGGCCAAGGGCAGCCAGCCCTAAAATGTTGTGGGGTGCCTGGGTGGCTCAGTCAGTTTAGCATATCACTCTTGATTTTAGCTCAGGTCATGATATCAAGGTCCTGAGATTGAGCTCTGTGTTAGCTCCAGCTCTGTGCTGGATATGGAACCTGCTTGGGATGCTCTCTCCCTTTCTCCCTCTGCCTTTCCCCCACCCCTCATCACTCTCGTCCTTATAAAAGAAATAAAGTAAAATAATAAAATAAATAAAATAAAATACAATTAAAAATAAAATAAAATAAAATAAAATAAAATATGCCACCTTGGCATATTGATTATTTTGAAGTAAAAGTTACTTAAAGAACAGCCTGTACAGGGGAGAACAGTATAACCCCCTTTGTCTCTAAAAAGCAGGAAATATGCTCCACCGGAAAGGTACTCTCTACATAATAGGAGGTAAAGAGACATCCCTTTCACCAGAGATAGGGAGTTTAGAGCTGAAAAGGCTATATAAATAAAACTTGTTACTTTTACTAATTTACTACCCCAACCCAAATTTTGTTTAGAATTCCTTAATAATTGGAGCTCCCAACATATATTTTCTTGGTTCTCTTAATTCCTTGCTTACTGTTTCTTCACCTAAAAAGTATAAAAACCGCTTGCCTTAGTCTTTTACTTAGATCTCAGTTTCATTATTGGACCTCCAAGAGCATGTAATTAAACTTTGCTTTTTTTCTCCTGTTAATCTATCTCGAGTCAGGTTAATTCTTAGACCAGCTAAAAGAATCCTGAAGGGTAGATAAAATTTTTCCTCTGCCAAATTTCTTTGACCCAAATATCTGAAGCTAAGAAGAAGGATGTGGCCAAGCTTTAGTTTACACTGGTGAATTTCTTGAATACACTGGATAGTTGTACTTTTTATTTGAGGTACTAAGCCCATTTTCAACTATGCCATTATTTTTGGTTTTTAAACCACAATAACATCCCCTCTTCATCTGTGTTTCCTAGAATGAAGAAAAGTAATATTTTCCTCTGACTGATTCCATATTACTCTTTTTATTTAGCTGTCACATATATTTTTTTAAAAAGGATTTTATTTATTTGACAGAGAGAAACACAGCCAGACAGGGAACACAAGCAGGGGGACTGAGAGAGGGAGAGCCTGATGTGGGACTCGATCCCAGGTCTCCGGGATCATGACCTGAGCTGAAGGCAGTCGCTTAACCAACTGAGCCACCCAGGTGTCCCTGTCACATATATTTTGAACTAAACTCTCATGTCTTTTAAATTCTTCTCTACTAGTAGGCATTAGTAGGCCAAATATTCATTACTGCCTATTTTAAATATCTTGAAAAACTTTAATGGTTTCTCTTTTTATTCTTGTCCATCTTGTTCTCATCTCCAGGGTCCAGATTCTGCAAGTCTGGACATGCCTTTCTGAGGGCAGCCCTAGGGGAGGTGAAGTGATCTAGGGATTTCCCCTATTGAGCATGAAACTAAAACTTCTAAAAACCCTCATCCTGACTTCTTTCCACATTCATTTTCCATTTGCCTTTCTGACACACTCCCGTCTTTAACAAACTTCCTATCCTTCAAATATCTCCAAGATGAGACGTGCGTTTTTCTGTGCCTCTCATGCTGTGGAAGGGTTGTGCCTTCTCTTCTGAAATCCTCCTTGTTTCCAGAGGCTCTATTAATTTGTTTGGAGGCATCCAGTGCCTCAAGGAGGATTGGAATTCTTAAAGCAGGAATGCAAAAACAAAGAAGCAATAACTGTTCAGCTTTTGTGTTTCAAGAATAGACTGTGAAACCCATAAGCTGAGACAATAGTTAAGAAAGAAAAAAGAATCAGGGCTTTTTAAGAGAGAAAGATTTTTTTTTTTTAAGTTCCAAAAGGCTGACTTTAAGTATCAATAAAAAGAATCCTCCAAATGAAGTTTAACAGAAACAATATCTTGAGGAAAAAGTAGATGAAGAATCACCCAGGCCACAGCCTAGAAAAGCATTGCCCAGCAGAGAAGAGGAAATGGCTTTCACTTGGGTCAGAAAAGGGGCATATCCTACTTCCTGATGAGGTTAAACGCCTGGACGGTAACTGAAAAGAATCTAACAAAAAGTTTTCAGAATGCCAAGATTGGGTAGCCTCATGACCTAAGATGTAATTCTCAGAGGGCAATAAGCTTGGTGCAGCCTCCCACACTTTGTTCATCCAGCAAGGTACAGAGCAGTCAGTGCTTCCCAAGCTCTGGGAGGAACAAACGGTTTGGGGGTGCGGGTGCTGTAGGGCTCCCAGGGCTAGGATGCAGAGGTGTTACAGTGGCTACATCTGGAGATCAGTTGAAGCCTCAATTATATCTCAGGTGATGGCCACTTGAAAACCAAATGTAATAGCACGTCTGTGTGGCATAGGTGTGTCAGTAACTGCTGATAAATGGAGACTGCTACATGACAAAGCAGTAGAAGACCAAGTATGGAGAACACTGGCCTCATGCCTGGATACATTAGAAGCCCCATCTAGTAGTCACCCTTGGTCTTATCCAATCCCCTTTACTTGACCAGTACATCACCCTCAGTTGTGAGTGTTGGCTGATAACAGTTCACCTTTGGGAGCCACCCTTATCCAGAGAAGTGTCCTCATCAGGGAACTGCCCAAAACTATCTGGGAGGTTACCTTTACCCCATCCCAACCAGCGAACCAATGACTGACTGACATGGGTACAAAAACCTGTCTCCCTTGCCTCATGGGTGTCAACTTTGTGGTGCCATTCACACTCCAAGGGCTCGATGACAAGCTGAGGTTAGATTTCAATGGAATTCTCATTGTGCTTAGCTTCTTCCTGAGGTATCCTGCTTAATCTCAGTTACAACTTTCTTCTGAGAACACTCCCTTAATCAATCACTTACAGAAGAATCCCCACCTTAAGCTCTGCTTCTAGGGACTCTAAGACACTCCCTCAAACAGCTGTCACTTTGAATTGGGGGTGGGGGTGGGGTAATTCGTGAATGACTGACCAAGTTTAAATTTGAAATAACTTAGAAACTTACTTAAGAAATGATTGAATTTACTGGAGCCAACCTGATGATGTTTTGAGATACAAGGTGACACATGTAGGGTAGGAAAAACTTTTCTTCTCCCCTCTTAGTTTTCATAGTTAGGTGTCCTGTGAATTAAATTTACAACAAACAGGTTACAAAAGATAAAACATACAAATTTATTAATTTTTAATTTTACGTGCATGGGAATATCACAGAAAGAAGTGAATATCCAAAGGGCTGGTAAGATTTGAGCATATATACCCTGTTACTAAGGGATGAGGAGGGGTAGGGGGCATTTCTGGGAGAATAAATGACTTTTTAGAAGGGAAGGCAGAAGGCACTTAAGGAAACATGGATGGCTTTTTTTAGAAGATAAAAGAGCACTTAGGAAAACAGATGGGAGATATGACAGTTTGTGACAATGTTTAATATGTTGCCAAATTTTCAGCTTCTCTCTGGGAAGGGATTAGATTTGCTCCTGGGGAAATTTAGGACAATTGCATTATTTTGAGAGGTTCTGATTTTAGGCAGATAATGGGTTTGAGGAACTTCAATGACTCTAGCTCAAAGTAATTCTATTTTGCAAGGGGAGGAGCACAGGGAGAGGGAGAGAGACTCTTAAGGAGAATCTACACTTAGTGAGGAGCCTAATGCAGGGCACATTCCCATGACCTTGAGACCATGACTGGAGCTAAAATCAAGATTTGGGACGCTTAACTGACTGTGCTACCCAGGCACTCCAGCTCAAAGTAATTCTTTTGTCAAAAGATAAAGACTAAGTTTAGTTATAAAAAAATTTAAAATGTTACATTCTAAATGGTAAATGTTACAATCCTTCACACTAGAGGTCATGCTATGAAGTATTGACTCCCTTATACCTAGAAGACGATAACTTTTCTTCTTCACCTATCAGAGCTCTTCTTGTCCTTCATAGTCCAGATCAGCTGCCATTTCTTTACAGCATCCATTTTATCAGTATGTTTCTAGTGTCCAAACAAAATACAAAGACCAGGAGAGTTGGCAAAAAAAAAAAAACAAAAAAACCAAAAAAACCAAAACAGAACTGAGTGTATTCCTCTGTTGGGGAAGAAAGAGCCATGTCACTCAAGAAAGGACTTGAATAAGAATGTAGGGTTAGAGGTAGGCTAACTTTACCTTATTGAGGAAACTCACCAATGAAGCCAGAGTGCACATCTCTAGTTGGCTCTGAAGGCAGATTATAGACTCTTCTTTCTAGCTGGACAACACATTGGCCATATCATGGAAGGGAGGTCCAGTTCTCAGAGCTCCCACAGTTCCTCTAGTTCCCAGAGAGGTCCAAGGCTGAGTACATTGGGCTTTCTAGCAGGCTCAGGGTTGCATGGTGACCCAAAGGTTGCTGTGCCCAAAGTTTGTCTTTAACTGTAGTTAGTAGTGCCCATGTTTGCCTTCTTCACCAAACTGGAAGCTTATCAAATGAGCCCCAAGTTCTCACACAATTTTGCACCCCCTACAAAGCTATGACAGAGTCTGAGTAGGTTTAAGTAAGCCGCATAACAACTTTTAGCTGTTTCTCGCATGACATAGCCTCAATAGCCGCAGAAGGTTGATGTGAGGTGAGATCTCTGTTCTCTCAGACCAGAGAAAGGCTCACTTCTATTTTCTCATTGGCTTATTAATCCTGAAGAAATTATTGGCATTATATTGCCTAAAACACAGAGTCTACCCTAAGCAATACATTTCAATGGGGTGAAAAAGGGAATGGTAACAACAAGATCTGGGAGATGTGGAGTAAGCAAGGGCCCCAAATACCGCAGAAGAACAGACAGCTCTCTGTCTCCCAGTCGCTAGTTTGGCATCATTGGCTCTTGATCCATAGTAGGGCTGAAATCATCAGCTCTCACTGCCTATTATGATAAACAAGAATTTTAGGAATTTTGGCAATGGCAATAGTGAGGAATAAATGGGTAATGGAAATCTCTTCACAGAATCTCTGACATGGAGTACAAAGCAGCCAGCAAGGTATGAGACAGCTTTTCAGATCACTGAGAAACATTTTAGCCTCTTGGGACAGAAATCTTTATTGAATATATGCTATGCTTTTTGCCTTTTTCAAAGAAAGTATGTCAAGCGTATTTAGCTTTTTTGATAATTGCTCAAGAACACCATTAGCTGGGCAGAGGGAACTCTAGGCTGGCCTTCACTCTGCTGTTGTCTGCGTGTGTGATTCTGTTAGCTTTATGTTTGTGTCTACTTTTGAGCTTACTTTCACTCTTCTGCCGGTCTGTCAACCATCCCTCTATAACTGTTCTCAGTGTACCTACTTGTAGCAAATCTCTCTCTGGTTTTAAATCTGAGAATTCGGACATGAGGTGATCATAATTGTGAAGATCTAGAATAAGGGTCGCTGTTATGATGAAAGCTACTCATCCTCAGCACCATCCATCAGTCACTAAGGTCCTGGATGTAGTCTTCAGGGTCATTCACCAAAGATGCTCGAAGTAGCTCCCTCTAATTGATTAGAATTGGCATGGGAGTAGAAACCCACCTGCCATGGGATGGTGGTAGCAGTCAAGTCCTGCAAGAAATAAAAAGCACCTCCAACTTGGGTGATTTTATGAGACTATAATATTCTATTTATAGAAGTCTGAGTAGGGTTTAAGCAAGCGGCATCCTGCCATATACTGGAGTTACTAACAGTGGGAATGAATACAAACTCTAGGTCTGAAGGAGAGGGAGAAGTTAGATTCTAGAACGGAGATCTAACTGCTGCCAGGAGCTATGGTCTGGGTGGGAGGCTGCAGCTGACTTACGGTTACCCTGCAGGGAGAGAGATGTGAAAATAAGTCCTTGACCTCCCTCATTCTTCTCATATACTCCAGTGTCCTTTTGGTTCTTTCCAATGGCTAAACCCAAGTAGGAGGCAAGATAGATTCCTTTGATACAGTCCATATGGATTTCCCTTCCAGAGCACAGAGCAGGAGGGAGAAGGGATGCAGGGGCACCAGAGAATCTCTGGCATAGAGAGGTAGTGCACTTTCTAGGACACTGAGAACTGGAAGCAGAGCTAATATCTGGGGCACTGACTGTACACTTATGTGCTCTGTTGGTGCTAAGTTTGATGCAAGAACCAGGAAAGCCTGTTATTTCTAAGCCTCTCATTAACTGTAATGACATATGGTGTTAGTGTAAGTTCTAGCATGGTATTTGAACACCAAGTATGAAAGGACAGGATTGTAGGGGCGCCTGGGTGGGTTAGTCAGTTAAGCCTCTGCCTTCAGCTCAGGTCATGACCCCAGGGTCCTGGGATCCAGCCCTGCATTGGTCTCCCTGCTCAGTGGAGAGTCTGCTTCTCCCTCTCCTTCTGCCCCTTTCCCCTTTCCCCTTGTGCTCTACCTCTCTTCCCCAAATAAAATCTTAAGAAAAAAAAAAAAAGACAGAATTATAGCCAGAATGATGCTTCTCAGTGGAAAAACCCTACATTGTATGGACAGTGTCAGTTTCATCCCTTTGTTCTTACCCCACCTCTCCTATCCCAGGGACTCTAGGCTCAAAGAAAGCCATGTCGAAATATGCTACATCTGTTTCTGTTCTGTGGCCATCTTTAGCTCATTAAATGGGAATTTAATTTATTTGACCTTTTATTAAGTGTATATGTGGGTGTAGTTTCCTGTTGTCAGAGGAGAGTGCAGGAGAAACATTTCTTCATCTCTGATCTAGAGTAGAGTAAGTTTAATTCTATTTTGCAAAAGAACCCATTTTCTTTTATGTAAAACCCATGAAGTTAATTGGATAACTATAATGACATTGATTTTGGCTCTTCAGACTATTTTTGCTTCTTAGTTCTTCATTTATTCCAGATAGTAGACGTTGTTGGAGAGCCAGGTTCCAATAGGCCCTCCTCCTTCTCAGAGCTCTCCACGTGTGATTTATCCTCTTCTATTGGCTCTCTCTCCTGGACCTACAGCAGACTTCAGACTATTATAAAATGCTTTTTTCCACCCCATTTCTTTCCTTTCCTTTACCACTGATCCTTTCAAAGATTCATCTACACCACTTCCTGACCCACTGCCCTCCCTCTTCCCTACACCATTATTAATTTGACTATTCCTTCCCACACTTTGCTGAAAAATGGATATCAGTGACTTGATCTTTTGGTCCTCCTCAGGTATAGAGTGATACACATCATCTTGCAGTGTTCTGTCTTTGGATTTCCTCTCTCATCCTTTCCCTCTTCTGGCAGCTTCTTCTCTGCTTCCATTATTACTATCTGTTCTTTTCCTGTTCTCCAAATACAGCTGTACTTCCCAGGTTTCTTTCCCCAGCCCCTCCACCAAGCAGTCACTTTTTCTTGCATTTTTAGTTCCTTTTCCATACTTTTTTCCTCAAAAAACACATTCACTCCCTTCGCTTGTTACCACTGCTCTGAGTGTGAGTACCTTTTTGTCTGCCACACCTGCTTCTTCAAGTACTGTCCCATCCTAGCTACACGGTCATGGTCTTCCAGGATTCTACTTTCTCTGGCCTCGGTGGATTGGTTCCAAGGTAGATCCACACTGTGCTTTCAATGAGCAATAGTACACAATGGTAAATGCTTGACTCTGGAGTCAAATATCAGAATTTTCATCACGGGCTTACTGTCCTCTAGCTAGGCTGCATGGGTTTTTCTAATTATAAAGTCAATATGGTAATAGTACCTACTTCTTGGAACTTTTATGAATATTAAATGAGGTAATACATGCAAACTGCTTAGCACAGTGCCTGGTATATGGGAAGCATCTAAAAATGTTACAGTTATATCCTGGCACATTTGAATTGGAAAAGAAAGCAATGTCTATCAGTTCCTCTCAGAGTCCTCTCAGACATAAACCTCAGGGGATATTAGTGCCACATTTGCCATGTGGAAAAAGCTCTTCTGGAGGAGGAAAGATTGGTGTTAGCCTGCAGGGAAGACAGGAAATGAGAAACCTGGTGGCATCTGGCTCCTTGCCTCTACTTGGCTCTCATTGCTCCCAGGGCTGGATTTTGTGAACTCTGCCTGAGCTAGTTCGATTTAACCTTCTGCTACCTGACTGTCACAAGAGAAACTAACAGCTTTAGCTCCCAAGTTCTTCTGATTACCATGTCCTAAAGATTCTGCTTCTGAAATATTGCTGGCTTTGAGTCTTCTAGGTCACTTCCACTGCCCCCTTTGTTTTCCTGGGCAATGCAAGTACCTGCTCATCAATCTCTGTAGCTACAGCCTAACCTAGAGTCTCATTTAAAAATAATTTTTTTGAACTGCTACTTGAGCATACCATATTCTTTCTCCAGAACCTCCATGGAATCTGCACTGTGTTCTGAATAAAGGACCATTTTCTACCAGTGGTTTCACTCCCGCTCTCAGGCTTCTCCCCACCCTCCTGCCTCACCAGCTACTTGCTACTTTACACATTGCAGACAGAATGACTGGTTCCTAATTCTTCTAAATGGAGCTCTCTGTGGCCATTACTCATGCTGCGGGTTTGACATCAGTCCTCTCGGCTTTTCTGCCATCATTTCTATAAAAATCTCACCATCCTGCAAAGCCCATATTTTTACTTCAAGTAAGACTTCTGGTTTCCCCAAGCAACATGAACTCCTTAAATTCCTATACCATCGAGTTTTCATGTATGTTGCTTATTTGACTCCATTTCTATTATAGTTGTGGGTGTACATAATTCATTTCTTCCACCGGACAATAAGTTCTCGAAGGACCAGTGTCTTACTTAACTTGATAGTCCCCAAAGTGACTACTACTACATAGAGAGCATTCAAAACATATCTGTTGGAGATCATTGAATTGAGAAAAAAAACTTCTCATGCTTGCTTCTGCAGCACATACAGTACAACATTAATGCTGATTTTCAAGAGGAAAAACTTTTGCCTAACAAAAGTATTAAGCAGATCAGCATGAATTACTAACAGAAATGTTGACTATCAAAATATACAACATTTATTTGTGAAAATGTGTGCACATTTTATTTTATTGAAGTGTTTCATTTGACAGTTCTTGCCACATTTCCTCCTTAAGTGCCTCCCTCTCCCTCTTTAATGCCCACCCAAGGCAGGGGGTCAAGTAAAAAAAAAAGAAACAGGAAAGTAAGTAGAATCAATAGGACGATGAGCTCTATGACTACTAAAATTTGGTTTTAGGTATATTCATTCCAGATGGACTAGAGGACCAGCAAGCAATAAAGAAAAAGTAGTTTCGGGGCACCTGGGTGGCTCAGTTGGTTGAGTGACTGCTTTCGGCTCAGGTCATGATCCTGAGACCCGGGATCGAGACCCGGGATCAAGCCCCACATCGGGTTCCCTGCTCGGCGGGAAACCTGCTTCTCCCTCTCTCAGTCCCTCTGTTTGTGTTCCCTCTCTGGCTCTGTTTCTCTCTGTCAAATAAATAAATAAAATCTTTAAAAAAAAAAAAAGAAAAGAAAAAGAAAAAGTAGTTTAAAAGAATCGGAGCCATTATACAATGTCTACACTTGGGGGAACAAAACTTTTCTCCTGCTTTCTTGGGGTCTCCAGCTAGGCCTGAGAAATAAGTTGGAATAAAACAGAGTAAGAGGAGAAAAGCAGACATATTTTATTTTTTCAGATACATAGGAAACTTCACAAGAAAATGAAGAACGAAGGAAGTGGCTAGGCCTAACTATTTATATACTAGGTTGAACAAAAAGAGACAATTGTGGAAAAGTAACTAAAACCTATGAAGTGACTGAAGGAAGATTAGAGTTATTTTTAACAAGGTTCTTGTGTACACATTTCTCTTAGCCTCCACTCCCAGTCTCTGGTGATAAGAATGTTCCTTTCCTCCTGGTCCAGCGAGGGCACCTTTTTTCTCTTGCTTTCAGGAAGAAATGGGGGATATCAGAGTGCCTTTCTTCCATGTGCTGCTTTTCAAGTATCTTTTTTTTTTTTTAAAGATTTTATTTATTTATTTGATATAGAGGGAGATCACAAATACGCAGACAGGCAGGCAGAGAAAGAGGGGGAAGCAGACTCCCCACTGAGCAGAGAGCCCGACGTGGGACTCGATCCCAGGACCCCGAGATCATGACCCGAGCCGAAGGCAGAGGCTTAACCCTCTGAGCCACCCAGGTGCCCCTGCTTTTCAAGTATCTTAAGCTAGAATAGTCCTATACCCAAATGGCATATTTTGGCAAGGCATATTCCACCATTCTTCCATTCAACGTGGATTCTAAGGTAAGTTCATTCTGATGGATTTTTAAAGATGAAAAGAGCAAAATGACCAAGCTATGAACCTTCAGAAGAAGGGATATGGTAAAGAACATAGAACATTTTTAAAAAGATTTTATTTACTTGAGAGACAGAGAGACTGAGAGAGAGGGAACAGGAGCAGGGCAGAAGGAGAGGGAGAAGCAGACTTCCCGCTGAGCAGGGCCCAGTGCTGGGCTCAATCTGAGGACCCTGAGATCATGACCTGATCTGAAGGCAGACACTTAACTGACTGAGCCACCCAAGTGCCCCTGGTAAAACATTCTTTTATTGGAATTTGTTCTTCCATGCTTATGTCCTCCAAATGAGCAAAAACTGAGTGAAGACAAACTAAGGACTAGTAACTAATAGTGAAGCAGGTCTGTTTTCTGTACATGGCTCTGTTCTGGCTAGTATTCTCCGACCTGAGAGCTCCTCATAAGTATCCATCCCAGAGACGTGAACTGTACTAACTGCCAAATTCTTTTTTTTCTTAGTAATGCATTGATTTCTAAAGAATCGGTATACTTCTTTCTCTCTTATGTTTACTTATGCTAATTATAAAAAATTAGGTTATGATATCATAATAAACACTAATTAGGGAAAGTAACCTGGGAGTAAGCCAGAAGCCCCATCTCATGTGAAAAAAAAATTAATAAGCAGGGACTCCTGGATGGCTCAGGTGGTTAAGCATCTGCCTTCAGCTCAGGTCATGATTCTAGGGTCCTGGGATCAAGTCCTGAGTCAGGCTCCCTGCTCCTCCCTCTCCCCCTCTTTCTTTCTCTTTCAAAAAGACAAATAAAATCTTAAAAAAAAAAAAAAAAAAAAAAGCATGTGGATAACAGGATATGAGCTACACTTCAGGTTTTAGTTTTTCCTTTTTGTGTATTTAACATACAAAATACATGCTCACTGTAGTACTGGTTGGAACAGAACTCTTGAGGAATGGGACACAGGCCAAACACAGACCATACTCCCTGTGTCTGTAGGCATCTGACAACTTCTTCTTGTTTTCTCTGTTTTCTTTAGTACACATTTGATTTCCCAAAGGAGATCTTTGTTTATAAAGAACAAGAAAAGAAATAATTTATTACAACCATTGATTTCTTTCCCCTAAATACCTTTGGAACAATTTGAGTTACCCTGAAGTATAAGATGAGATTTCTGAGGTATGCATACCATGCTATGAAATTTTACTTCCAGGCAATTTTAATGACAACAACAAAAGCAGCTGGTTAATCACTAAAAACTGAGGAGAAAAACTCATATTTAGAAAATGAGATCTTTATTGACCCAAACAAATGGAAAGACATTCCATGCTCATGGGTTGGAAGAACAAATGTTGTTAAAATGTTAATAAATATTGTTGAAATATACTACCCAAAGCAATCTGCAGATTCAAAGCAACCGCTATCAAAATACCAACAGCATTTGCACAGAGCTACAACAATCCTAAACTTTGTATAGAACCACAAAAGACCCCAAATAGCCAAAGCGACTTTGAAAAAGAAAAGGAAAACTTGAAGTATCACAATTCCAGACTTTAAGTTATATTACAAAGCTGTAGTATTTGGGTGCCTGGGTGGCTCTGTTGGTTAAGTGTTCACTTTGGCTCAGGTCATGATCTCAGGGTCCTGGGATCGAGTCCCACATCAGGCCCAGCAAGCAGCTTGTTTCTCCTTCTCCCTCTGCCTGCTCCTCCCCCTGTTTCTGTACTCCCTCTCTCTACCAAATAAATAAATAAATAAATAAATAAATAAATAAATAAATATCTTTAAAAAATAAACCCTCCAAAAACAAAGCTATAGTATTCAAAACAGTAAGGTACCAGCACAAAAATAGACACATAGATCAATTGAACAGAATAGAAAACCCAGAAACGAACCCACCATTATATGGTCAATTAATCACCAACAAAACAGAAAAAAATATCCAGTGGTAAAAAGACAGTTTCTTCAATAAATGGTGTTGGGAAAACTGGAGAGCTATGTGCAAAAGAATGAAACTGGACCACTTTCTTGCACCATGCACAAAAATAAACTCAAAAAGGATTAAGGACCTAAATGTGAGACCTGAAACCATAAAGATCTTAGAAGAGAACACATATAGTACTTTCTCTGACACCAACCTTAACAATCTTTCTTTCTTTCTTTCTTTCTTTCTTTCTTTCTTTCTTTCTTTCTTTCTTTCTTTCTTTCTTTCTTTCTTTCTTCCTTCTTTCTTTCCTTCCTTCCTTCCTTCCTTCCTTCTTTCTTTCTTTCTTTCTTTCTTTCTTTCTTTCTTTCTTTCTTTCTTTCTTTCTTTCTTTCTTTCTCCCTCTCTCCCTCCCTCTCTCCCTCCCTCCCTCCTCTCTTTCTTTCTTTCTTTCTTTCTTTCTTTCTTTCTTTCTTTCTTTCTTTCTCCCTCCCTCCCTCCCTCCCTCTCTCCCTCCCTCCCTCCTCTCTTTCTTTCTTTCTTTCTTTCTTTCTTTCTTTCTTTCTTTCTTTCTTTCTTTCCTTCTTTCTTTCTTGACTTTATTTGATAGAGAGAGAAAGAAAGAGAGCACAAGCAGGGGGAGTAGCAGAGAGAGAGGGAGAAATAGGCTCCCCATTGAGCAAGAAGCCCTACTCGGGGTTCAATCCTAGGACCTTGGGATCACGACCTGAGCCCAAGGCACACGCTTTACCAACTGAGCTGCTCAGGCACCCCACAACTTCTTGATATGTCTCCTGAGGTAAGGGACACAAACATAAAAATAAACTATTGAGACCATATCAAAACAGCTTCTGCACAGTGAGGAAATACCAGCAAAACTAAAAGTCAATCTACTTAATAGAAGATACATGCAAATGACATATATGATAAAGGCTTAGTATCCAAAATATATACAGAACTTATACAAATCAACATCAAAAAAATCTACAAGTAACCCAATTAAAAATGGACAGAAGACATGAACAGACATTTCTCCAAAGAAGACATACAAATGGCTAACAGACACATGAAAAGATGTTCAACATCACTCATCACCAGAGAAATGCAAATGAAAACTCCAATCAGATATCACCTCACACCTGTCAGAATGGCTAAAATCAAGAAGATAAGAAACAATATGTGTTGGCAAGGATGTGGAGAAAAAGGAACTCTCTTGCAAGGTTGGTGGGAAAAAATTAAAAATGGAACTGACCTATTATCTAGTAATTGCACTTCTGAGTGTTTACCCGAAGAATAAAAAAACACTAATTTGAAGGGATATATGCAGTATGCTTAGTGCAGCATTATTTACAATAGCCAAATGATGGAAGCACCCCAAGTGTTCACCAATAGATGAATGGATAAAGAAGAAGATGTAGTATGAATGTGTGTGTGTATGTGTGTGTGTGTGATTTCACTTATATTCAGTTATATGTGGGAATTTGAGAAATAAAGCAAATGAACAAAAAAAAAGAGAGACTTTTTTTCTTTTTGAGACTCTTAATTAGATAAAACAAACTTGATGGTTAACCAGAAGGGAGATGGGTGGGAGGATGAGTGAAATAGGTGAAGAGGACCAAGAGCACATTTAGGATCACTGAATAATAGATGGAATTGTTGAATGGCTATATTGTAAACTTGAAACTAATATAACATTGTATGTTAACTTCACTAGAATTGAAATAAATTTCAAAAATAAAATTAAAAAAAAGAAAGGGAGATCTTTAGATCATGTTTTCTGATCGTCTTAAATGTACCAGCCTTAATTGGAAGTAAAAATTTGCAGCATAGAGTACTTTGTTAGTTTTAGAGAAAGGCAAAACCAAAGGTTTAAACATTTTCAACCTAACTGAATAACATTATAATTCCAAAATAATAGTTTTGATTTTTGAATATTCAAAAGTAATGATGGGATAAAAGAGAAAAAAAAAACAAAAGGAGAAAATGTACATATCACAAAGTGATTTGGTATGGTGCTTATATTTGCAGGATTCTTTCTATATTTAAAAGCACTTTCGGGACGCCTGGGTGGCTCAGTTGGTTGAGCGACTGCCTTCGGCTCAGGTCATGATCCTGGAGACCCGGGATCGAGTCCCACATCGGGCTCCCTGCTCGGCGGGAAGCCTGCTTCTCCCTCTCTCACTCCCCCTGCTTGTGTTCCCTCTCTGGCTGTGTTTCTCTCTGTCAAATAAATAAAATCTTTAAAAAAAAAAAAAAAAAAAAAAAATAAAAGCACTTTCATATATAGTCTTCCTTATCTTTACAACAATCCTATCACTAGAAAGAGTTCCAGACATAGAGCCCAGAATAATCTGTTTATCTTTGTAATTGAGCAACAAGAAACAAAATTAGAGGGAAAACTGTTCGTTTGTTTGCTTGTTTATTTATAAACATTTTATTTATTCTGCCAGAGAGAAACACAGCTAGAGAAGGAATACAAACGGGGAGTGAGAGAGGGAGAGGCAGGCTTTCCACTGAGCAGGGAGCTGGATGCAAGGCTTGATGCCTGGTCTCTGGGATCATGACCTGAGCTGAAGGCAGTCGCTTAATGACTGAGCCACCCAGGCGCCCAGAAAATAGTATATTTTATTTAATAAAATGCTCATTTAGGGATAAGGTTTTGTTGTCATTTTGTTTCATCTTTTACTTGGGAGAATGTACACTACAAAACTTAAACTGGAACGGAACAGGTTGGCTAAGGGACTGGTAACGGAAGACTTCATTTGCTCTAAAACCAGGAGTTGGCATCGGTATATGTTCCAATAGTAGCCTCATAAAAATGCTGCTTATTTTCCAACATACAAAACTGCTTTTAAATCCCATGTTCCCTTAAGCTGTTTATATTATAACTTCATCAAAGTCAAGAACCTTTTGAGCTTGAAAAGAGTCTCTTTTTTTTTTTTTTCAAAACTTTACTTCCCTTTTTCTTCTCTAAACACTTGGAGGAACTTCTTGCAATATTTGCTATAGATGTGGAGAAAAGAAAACTGTGGACTTCCTTTTAAAAAACTGATAATGAATACTGAATACTAATTTTCTTTGAATTCCCTGTGTGTAGATAAAACAGTCTTAATGAAACTGAAAATTATCACATCGTAATTCTTGGCGACAGTATATAAGATTAATGTGCCTTTTAGAGAAAAACAAAATAAAACACTGAAATTGCAAGTATTGTTACTGCTATTAAGAAATCAGAAAATGTCTGCTCCACAGAGATACCGCAGAAAGGAGCAGCAGTCAACACCTGCTTGAGGTTAGTGAGAAAAAAATGATGACAGTTTGTTGTTGGTGACTTTCTTGCATATTTATTTTCAAAAAATGGCTAGAAAAAAGAACAGAGAATTGAAGTTGAAGTTATAAGGAAAGAGACACCGAATAGTCTTGATAGGTAATTTGACAGCATAATATCTTGTCAATTAAGAAATTCAGAATCCCTCCAGTCAGAAGTCTAGAATTAAGAACTCAGAAAACAACAGATATTGGCAAGAATGCTGAGAAAGGAAAAACCCTCTTACACTGTTGGTGGGAATGCAAACTGGTGTAATCACTCTGTAAAATAGTTTGGAGGTCCCTCAAAAAATTAAAAATAGAACTACCCTATGACCCAGCAAGCGCACTACTAGGTAATTATCCAAAGGATACAAACATAGTGATTCAAAGGGGCACATGCATCCCAATGTTTATAGCAGCAATGTCCACAATAAGCAGACCATGGAAAGAGCCCAGATGTGTATCAACAGATGAATGGATAAAGAAGATGTGTGCACACATGTATATACATATATATATGTATACACACACACACACACACACACAATGCTACTCTACTACGATGGACTACTACTACTTCAAGAAGAACAAAATCTTGTCATTTGTAATGATATGGATGGAACTAGAAAGTTTTATGCTATGTGAACTAAGTCAGAGAAAGACAAACACCATATGATTTCACTCACATGTGGAATTTAAGAAACAAAACTGATGAACATAGGGGAAGGGAAGGAAAAATAAAATAAGATGGAAATGGGGAGGGAGGCAAACCATAAGAGACTTTTAACTATAGGAAACAGTTTCTGGAGAGGAGGTGGGGGGGGAAAGGGGTAACTGGGTGATGGACATTAAGAAGGGCACCTGAAGGAATGAGCACTGGGTGTTATCTGCAACTGATGAATCTCTAAATTCTATCTTTGAAGCTAGCAATAGACTATATGTTAACTAAACTGAATTTAAATAAAGAATTTAAAAAAAAGAAGTTCAACATGCCAGTATTATATTTTGGGTGAAATCTTTTTAATGAAGTGCTAAACACTGACATTTTTTTCCCAGTAGATACCATACTTGGATCTGTCTATCATCAGGTAGGATTTCTTCTCATGTGTACATGAATGCACCAGAATGTTTTACTCTGAGTCAGACATTAGAGCAAGCCATCCAGCACATCTGTGTAGAAACTTGTGGTGAGTACATTGTTTAGATATATTCTATTCTCCCCCGTCAGTTACTTAATTAGAGTCTTAAAGAAAATCTATAAACAGGAAATCCTATGTGTAATGCCTTCTTCTAGCCTGTGTCTTCCTGTAATATTATACTTCAAAAGTAATTCCTATTAATCAGATGGCTAAATAAGAACCAGATTCCAGAATTGAAAAAATGAAACACAAGATTAACTCTTTGGTTGAAATACTAAAGAAACTAGGCCAACTAGAGGCTAATTTCTTGTCCAATGGCCTTTTGTAATTTCTGATCCTTAGGCAATACACAGAGGCAAATGTGCATATAGAGAATCTACTAGAAAAAGTAAAAAAAAAAACCTTTCTCTTCTATACCTACATTATATAGGAGATCCATAACATTACTTGCATTAAATTATAAGCAGGGGAATCTTACATTGTTCTAACACATCTGCATATGTTCAGTGATTGGATTTGTTCCAAACCAAACTCCTGTGGACTCTGGATAATCCAATGGTGGGAGAACGTGGGTGGAGATTACTAATAAAACTGTAGATATAAACTGGGATCTCCATTCCACACAGATACATAGAAGCTCTTATAATATTATTACAGCTACATCTTGTCATATCTATATTCTCAGGGTATGCCAACATATAGTAGTTATTGTATCTAACTGAACAAGTTGAATTTGTTAATTTTACCACCACCTTAACTCTTAAGGTTATTTAGGTTCTGACAGACATCTAGGCTCTTGAGAGGGAAAGAAAGATGCTCTTACGATTTTTGTAACTGCTTATTCTTAATAAATTTTTAAAAAGATTTGTTTATTCATTTATTTGACAGAGAGAAACACAGCTAGACAGGGAACACAAGCAAAGGGAGTGAGAGAGGGAGAAGCAGGCTTCTCGCAGAGCAGGGAGACTGATATAGGGCTCGATCCCAGGACTCCAGGATCATGACCTGAGACAAAGGCAGTTGCTTAACCAACTGAGCCACCCTGGCACCCCTTATTCTTAATAATTTTAAATGTTGTATATAAGCCTTAATGTCTTACTAAGTGGTAACCCATTGTCACGAAAAGAGTAAATGTCACGAGCACTAGCAGTCTTAAGATACAAGGAATATATATTGTTATTCAAATGATGCTCTGATGAAAAGCTTAAGTTTCAAACAGACCTCAATTATCTTTGTCCTTCATCATTAACTATTATAGCAATTATATTAAAGTATTATAAGAGTTGCATTATAATATAGAAATTGCAAGCAGGGATAGGTTATTTTTAGCATTGCTTTGGGTCTGAAATATCTCTGAAATTTGGGGGTTTGGAAATGCTGCAATTGCTATCATAAGGTCCCCCTTCATAAATTTGCTATGTTGCTTGCTATAGACTGAATGTTTGTGTCTTCCCACAATTCATATGCTGAAATCCTAATTCCCAATGTGGCGGATGGGAGTTGAGGCCTTTAGGTGGTGGTTAGGTCTATGAGAGTGAAGTCCCCAAGAATGTCATTAATGTCCTTTGAAGAGAGACCCCAGAGACATACCTTGCCACTTTTGTTGGATGAGAACATAGTGAGAAGATGGCAGTCTATGAACCAGGAAGCAAGCTCTCTCCAGACACTGAATCTGCTGGCTCCTTGATCTTGGCCTTCCCAGCCTCCATAACTGTGGAAATAAAGCCACCCAGTTTATGGTATTCTTTTTTTTTTTTTTTTAAAGATTTTATTTATTTGACAGAGAGAAACACAGCCAGAGAGGGAACACAAGCAGGGGGCATGAGAAAGGGAGAAGCAGGCTTTCCTGTCAAGCAGTGAGAGAGGGAGAAGCAGGCTTCTCACGGAGCAGGGAGACTGATATGGGGCTCGATCCCGGGACCGATGTGGGGCTCGATTCCAGGTCTCCGGGATCATGACCTGAGCTGAAGGCAGTCACTTAACCAACTGAGCCACCCAGGCACCCCTGGTATTCTGTTATAGTAGCCTGCATTAAGACATGCTGGGATTGTTTAACTGAAGGAGGAAGATATATAACAGTAATCCTCACTGAGAGGACCATGATGTCCAGCAAGAGCTTTCATGTGGACAGACATGACAATTAGAAGAGCAACAACAAGGTTCAAGTATACATATAATGTAGGAGCCAGAACCCAACAGTTTGGGTGTCTGATAGCAGGTTGAGACAAGGAATCCTGACTATACTCTGTTTGAAGAGAGTGGCACAGTGAGCAAAACTGGTATTAACTACCTAAGATCAGAGAGCTGGATTAACTAGCTAACCAGTGAGCATCAGAGTGCAGCCCAAACACTGCACTTGGAGGAAGTGGTATTAAGGCCCTATGGATTTCTTATAAAAACATGGTTTATTACAAAACTTCAGTTAATAAGAGTGAGTTAGGGTGAATGGTTTCAGACATTTGCTTAGTGTTTTATACCCCTTCTTTAATTTATAGCTACTTTTTTGTAAAATATAAAAGCACTACTTTATTATAAAAATTCAAATGATTCAGACACATTAATATAGAAAATAAAAACAAAAATTCCCAATAGTCTCTTTCTCCAGATAGAACCAACTACTGCTTATCTTCCCATAAGATGGCAGATTGGGGAGCTAAATGACTTGGGTGCAAATTTTAGCTCTGTCATTTACTAGCTGTGTGACTCGGGGCCAGGACCTCTCAGTGTCTTGGAATCCCATGTGTACAGGGACAGGATTTATCCCTCATAGAGTTGTGAAGATTAACAGCAGCATACATAGAGCACTTAGCATAGTGCCTGGTACATAGCCAGTGTGGTTTTTGTTGATGATGATTATTATACAGTTACATGTAAGCAGATATTTACACATAAAAATACAAAGTAATTTATATTTATAGCTCCATCTTTATAAAATTAGAATCATAGTATACATACTATGGCAATACTGATCATAGGTTGAAACTTTGTGATGTGGCCTCCCTATCTCTTTGGACAATTTCTCTGACTTTTTTCTTTGCATTCTGCATGATTTTCTCAAGCTTGTCCTTCACAGATTGTACCTTGTCAACTTTGCTACTTGGTGTTTCAAATGAATTATTTCCTTAATGATATTATTTTTCATGAATTTAAATGTATATGACATCAACTTCAAAATGAACTCAAAGGTATAGAGTAAAAACTCCCTCCATCCCTGTCCACCTGATACCTAGGTCCCACTCAGAAGCTAGCACTTTTGCCATTTTCTTGTGGATCCTTCCAGAGGTATGTATGTGTAAACAAATAAATGCAAACAAATATCTTTACATGAATGTTAGTATTCTACAGAATATTAACTAGCCTCTCTCCCAGACCTTCCTTATAATACATCTTGAAGCATTTGCCCTATTATTTCATAAAGATCTGCCTCATTCTCGTTAATGGCTGCATATTCCAATGTATGAATTGTCATAATTTATTTAGCTGGTCTCCAATTAATGGACCTTGGTCTTATTTCCAGTATCTTACTCTCACAATGTTGCAATAAATAACCTCATGTATACCTCATTTTAATACATACGATTTTACACACATATGACACAGGATAAAGTCCTATTGGCATTTGTCCTTTCTACAGATATCTTTATAGAGATTACTTCTCATAAAAACTGCCTGGTGTTATTTAAAAACACCAACTATCTATATTTAATTTAACTATAATTTAATTTAATGTAGATAATTAAATAATCTGCATTTTAATATCTACATTTAACTTTTTGCCTATACTCTTTTCATTGAGCTATAAAGTATTTATGGACTCCTCACTATAAAATACACTCTTAATTTACTTTAAAGTATAAAGTCTTCCTAATTTATTACCGGAAGTTGTAGCCTGGATTGCCTTCTTCTAGTATGGATTTTTCATATGTCTTTTACATGTATGTTCTATTCTCTTTTAAAAAATTTTTTATTCAGCTTCTGTTCTTTACTCAAAGTCTGTTCTTTTGAATAATAGAATTAGCCTCAAATTGGTTGGGAAATTTTTCCTTGATTCCTTGTTCCTTAATTCCAGGAAACTGAGTTTTTCCTTCTGGTCAAGAGTTTGAGGGCTGGGAGGTTGACAGTTTGTGTTGTTTGTTTTGTCCATTGGCTGCGGGCAAAACAGCTGTTTTCTTTCTCTTAGACTGTGGATATTACCAAGGCAAGGGTGCATAAAACTTGACAGGAACAATACTGGAGCTTTGGTCTGTTGCCCCTGCAGGACCCTTGTGGGAGTAGTGTTTTTGTTAGTGAGATTATCAATTTTAACTGATTTTGGATTCAATTCCAAATATCCTCATTTCCACTCTACTCTGTATTTCTCTAAGCCCCAGTACAAGGGAAGAAAGTGTATTTTAGTGGCCCAGTAGGGGCCCAAACCTAGCTATTATAAAGAAGAGAGATACCTATGGGACCTCTTACCCTCCCCAAACCCCATCCCACCAAACCATTAGAGAGAGTTTCAATCTCTTGTCTATCCTTTAATAATATTTATTCCAGTCTTTACTAAAGCTTTCACTTAATTTCATTCCAAGTGTTCTTGGCAAGAAGTGGAAATCTCTTTTGGTCCAAATGATACAAACTTAAACTTAATCTACATAAGTAGAAGGAGAATAAAATTTTCCCATCTAATACTTGGCCTGTTTATTTACTAGATAATTTGATTACAAAAGTATTGAAAAGCAACAGATGAATTCAGCTCTTTTTATTTCAAAATAAAATAGGAGGTCAGAAAATAGGATCACATTCTCTTACTTTGTTGGATTTTATTTATATCCAACTAATCCCATTATTACCCATAAAAATAATAAAATAATAAAAATGGTTTTTTCCTTGTAGGTAACTTTTGGTTTCTTTTTGCTGCTTTAAGAGTCTCTCTTTATCTTTAACCTTTGACATTTTAATTATTATGTACCATGGCATGGACCGCTTTGGGTTCATCTTATTTGGAACTCTCTGTGCTTCTTGGTAACAAGAAAGTTGGTAACAAAAAATTACTTACATGGAAAAAACCTATAAGACTATTAGCTGATTTTTCAGCAGAAATTTCACAAGCCAGAGAAGAGTGGCATAATATATTCAAAGTGATAAAGGGAAAAAACCTACAACCTACTTTACCTAGCAAGATTATCAATCAGATTTGAAGGAGAGATAAAGAGTTCCCTAGACAAACAAAAGATGAAGGAGTTTATCACTACTAAACTAGCCTTACAAAGGAACTTCTTTAAGTGGAAAAGAAATGGCCATAATCAGACATAAGAAAAATAACTAAGTGAAAGATGTAAAATATGACAACATATACATAAAATGTGAAGGGAGTAAGAAGGTAAATAAGAAGAAAAAGGAGAAGGAAGATTTTTCCTTTTTTGTTTTGACTTGTTTTTTAAGAATGTGTTCGAACTTAAATGGCTATCCAATTAATATGGATTGTCATTTACTAAGGATGTTATATGTGAATCTCTTGGTAACAACAAACCCCAACTCTATGATAGATTCACATAAAATAAAGGGAAAGAAAGCCAAACAAAACACTATAGATACTCATCATGCAAAGAGAATAAGAGAAAAAGAAAACAAAGAACTATAAAAACAACTAGAAAACAAATTTTTTTAAGTGGCAGTAAGTACATACCTATACATAATTACTTTAATGTAAATGGCCTAAATCCTCCAATCAAAAGACAAAGAGTGGGAGAATGAATTAAAAAAAAAAATCTGTATGCTGCATACAAGAGACTCAGCTCAGATAAAGATGCATATACACTGAAAGTGAAGGGATGGAAAACATTCATTATGGAAAGAGAAGAGGCAGGAAGGGGAAAGGGAAAGAAAGGAAGAGAAGAGAGGAGAGGAGAGGGGAGGGGAGGGGAGGGGAGGAGAGA